>JAJPUD010007091.1:27951-48652 GCA_023553655.1 Myrmecobius fasciatus
GTTTCTTACAGAGCAATAATATTCCATAACATTCATATACCATAATTTATTCAGCCACTCTCCAATTGATGGGCATCCCTTCAGTTTCCAGTTTCTAGCCACTACAAAAAGGGCTGCCAATCATACTTCATTTCTAAATCATATACTCCATTTGACCTTATCTTAATGTACATATACATGAGACATTGTTCTATGCATCATTTCTACCATACTGTTTTCCACTTTTCCCAGCAGTTTTTATGAAGTAGTGAGTTTTTTCCACAGAAACTGGAGTTTGACTTTATCAAACAGTAGATTACTATTGTCATTTACTAAGAAAAATATATATTCCTTTCTGTCCCATTCAATTTTCTTCAGATGTTTATTATAACCAACTTTTCTAAATTTCTTATCACTTTCTTAACATATTTCTTGTTTACTTTATATTTAGATTTATTTAGTTCTGAGAGGTAGAGGTTGAGGTCCCCCAGTATTATAGTTTTGATGACTATTTCTTCCAGCAACTCACTTAGCTTCTCCTCTAAGAATTTGTATATCATTTGGTAAGTGTATGTTTATTTTTGATATTACTTCATGACACATTTTAGTAAGATGGAATTTCCTTCGTTATCACTTTTAACTAAATCTATTTTTGCTTTTTCCTTTGAGATCATGATTGCCATCCCTGCTTTTTTTAAAATTTAGCTAAAGCATAATATATTTTGAGCTAGCTCTTACCTCTACTTTGTGTATCTCTGCTTCAAAAGTGTTTCTTGTTCTATTCACATTTATGATTACCATCTGTATTTCCCTCCATCCTGTTTACTCACTATTTATATTTTTTTTAATTTTCAACCTGTCTCTCCTCACCAGTGTTTGCTTTTGACCAATACCTCCCTGAGTCTTCCTTCCCTTTTATCAGCCTCCTCTTTTCTTTCCCCTTTCCTTCCCTACTTCTCTACAAGTTAAGATGAACTTGTATACATGAATTTATATAGCATTCACTCTTTGAGCCAAATATGATGAGATTAAAAATCATGCAATGCTCATTCCCCTCTCTTCTTTCTCTCTGTAGTATGTCTTTTTGTGCTTCTTCCTGTCATATAATTTATCATATTTACCTCTCCTTTCCTATTTTTCTAGTACAATCCTTTGTACCCCTTAATTTCTTTTTTTATAATCACATCAAAGTTAACTTTTATCTTTACCTTCTGTCTATGAATATTCCTAACTGCCATATTAAAGATATAGTTCTCAAGCATTACAAATATCTTTAACCTTTGAATAGCATTTTTTCCTTTCATTTCTTTTTTTTTTTACTTAATGTATTTATTTAAACTTAAATAGAGCAAGGAAATAAACAAACCAAAAAAATGTCGATGTAGATAGCAGGACATGAGAAAATTAAAAATATGGGTGAAAAATTTACATTTCAAGAAAGCCTGTATAATAAATATAACACATTGTATCCACCATTTCTTTGCTTCCTTGTAGACTTCCTTTTGTACTCTCCTGTGCACTTTTACTTTATTCATTTTACCACTTTATTTCCCTTTATCTTCCCCAAGAAAACTACAAATAAGCATATATATGTGTATATATATGTTATGTGTATATATATGTATATATACATATGTGCATATATATAATATACATACACACATATATTTATACACACATATGGATAGATAGATATATGATCTATATATGTGTATACATATGTAAGGCCATACCATGCTTGTTTGTCTTTCTTTCTCTAATGACAGATAACATTATCCTTCTTAGGTCTATGTTTTTCCATATTTTTCTAAATTCGCCAACTCATCATTTTCTACACCACAGCAGTATTCCAATCTTATATTATCTAGGCATTTTAAATAGTACAAAACAATATTGACAATAGCCCCATTTTAGAAAAAAAAATAGAACAAGCTATTAATCAACTCCCTAAGAAAAAATCTCCAGGGCCACATGGATTTACATGTGAA
Organism: Myrmecobius fasciatus; assembly: GCA_023553655.1. Classification (NCBI taxonomy): domain Eukaryota; kingdom Metazoa; phylum Chordata; class Mammalia; order Dasyuromorphia; family Myrmecobiidae; genus Myrmecobius; species Myrmecobius fasciatus. The sequence goes on from JAJPUD010007091.1 coordinate 29,919, forward strand.
TTCTACCACACATTCAAAGAACAATTAATTCCAATACTATATAAACTATTTTTAAAAATAGGGAAAGAAGGTGTACTACCAAATTCCTTTTATGATACAGATATGGTACTGATAGTGAAACCAGGTAGGGTGAAAACAGAGAAAGAAAACTATATACCAATTTCCCTAATGAATATTGATGCAAAAATTTTAAATAAGATATTAGCAATGAGATTACAGAAAGTCATCCCCAGGATAATACACCATGACCAAGTAGGATTTATACCAGGAGTGCAGGGCTGGTTCAATATTAGGAAAACTATCAGCATAATCCATTATATTAATAACCAAACTAACAAAAATCATATGATTATCTCAATAGATGAAGAAAAAGCATTTGATAAAATACAACACTCATTCCTATTAAAAATACTAGAGTATAGGTATAAATGGAATTTTCCTTAAAATGATTAGTAGTATCTACTTAAAACCATCAGCAAGCATCATATGTAATGGAGACAAACTAGAACCATTCCCAATAAGATCAGAAGTGAAACAAGGCTGCCCACTGTCACCATTACTATTTAATATTGTATTAGAAATGTTAGCTTTGTCAGTAAGAGAAGAAAAAGAGATTAAAGGAATTAGAGTATCCTATTTCCATTAATCTTTACACCATTTTCTTTGATAAGATTCTGGATCTCCTTTTCTAGTTGGTTGTCTTTATTTTCATAATGTTCTACTTTTTGATTTTTTCATACCTTGGGTGGTATCTCAGCAGCACACCTGGGCCTGGCATTCCTTATCAGCAGAGATTCCCTCACTTTTTCTCAACTTTAAAAACTGGGAGGTGAACATTGCTATGGCTGGTGCTAAGGCTACATCCCAACCCAGGTGGCCCCAGGACTGGTTGCTTGATGTTACCCTGGAACTATCCTAGAGGTATTTCTACTTCACAGTGGCCAAATCTCTTTCCTGGTATCTTTTTTGAATTTTCTACAATTATTCCAGGAGGTCCAATGTTCTTCCCCAACTCATTTGTTTACCACTGTTTTTCTTATTTGTGTTGGAAATTTGGAAAGCTTGACATTTTTCTGACCTACCTGCCATCTTAACATAATTCTTCATGGTTTTTCTCTTTCCTCTGTACATTTTCATGCTTCTCTTGAGTTTTTATTTGAAAATTGAATTTTCTGTCATGTAAAAAGATCCTCTAAGTCACTATTGATCAGAGAAATGCAAATCAAGATGTCTCTGAACTACCATCTCACACCTCTCAGATTGGCTGAGATAACAGGAAAAGATAATGATGAATATTGGAGGGGATGTGGGAAAATATTGTTAGTGGACTTCTGAACTGATCCAACCTTTCTGGAGAACAATTTCGAATTATGCCCAAAGGGCTATCAAACTGTGCATACCCTTTGGAATGTCTCTATTGGTCCTGTATCCCAAAGAGTTCATAAAGGAGGGAAAGGGACCCACATGTGCAAAATTGTTTGTGGCACCCCTTTTTGTAGTGGCAAGGAACTGGAAATTGAGTGGATGCCCATCAATTGGAGAATAGCTGAATAAGTTATATTATTGTTCTATAAGAAACAATCAGCAGAATGATTTCAGAGAGGCCTGGAAAGACTTACATGAAGTCTTGCTAAGTTAAGTGAGTAGAACCAGGAGATCAGTGTACATGGCAACAGCACAATTATGTGATGATCAATTCTGATGAACATGGTTCTTTTCCACACTGAGATGATTCAGGACAATTCCAATGATCTCATGATGAAACTAGAGTCATCTGCATCCAGAGAAAGAACTGCAGGCACTGAGTATGGATCACAGCATAGTATTTTCCTTCTTTTTATTGTTGTTTGCATGCATTTTGTTTGTTTCTCATTTTTTTTTCCTTTTTTGATGTGATTTTTCTTGTACAGCATAGTAATTGTGGAAATGTGTATAGAAGAATTACATGTGTTTAACACATATTGGGTTACTTGTCATCTAGGGGTGGGAGTGAGAGGAAGGGAGGGGGAAATTTGGAACACAAGGTTTTGCAAGGATTAATGTTGAAAATTATCTATGCATATGTTTTCAAAATGAAAAAAAAACTATGAGAAAAAAGAAAATTCAATTTTCTCTTTAGCTATGGTCTTTTCATCAAAAATAATTGAAAGTCTTCTATTTCATTGATTGTCCATCTTTTCTCTTGAAAGATAATGCTCAGGGCAGCTAGGTGGCACAGTGGATAGAGCACCAGCCCTGAAGTCAGGAGGACCTGAGTTCAAATCTGGTCTGAGACACAGAACAGCTGTGTGACCCTGGGCAAGTCACTTAACCCCAATTGCCTCAGCCAAAAAAAAAAAAAAAGAAAAAAAAAAAAGAAAAATAATGCTCATTTTTACTAGGTGAGTCTTGGTTGTAATCCAAGCTCCTTTTCTTCTGGATTATCATCTACCAGGCCCTCTGATACTTTAATGTAGATGTTACTATGCCCTCTGTGATTCTGACTGTATCTTTTTGATATGTGAATTTTTTTCTTCCAGGTTGCTGGCAATGTTTTCTCTTTTACCTGTTAGTTCTGGATTTTACCTACAGTATTCCTTGGAATTTTCATTTTGGTAATCAGTGGATTCTTTCAATGAATATTTTACTCTCTGATACTATAATATTAGGTCAGCTTTTTTGATAATTTCTTGAAAGGTGCTCTGCAAATATTTTTTGATCGTGACTTTCAGGTAGTCCAATGATTCTTAAATTATCTCTCCTGGATTCCAGTTCACTTGTTTTTCAAATGAGATATTTTACATTTTCTTCTATTTTTTCATTCTTTTGATTTTGCTTGAATGAATTCTTTATGTCTCATGAATCATTATTTTCCATTTGTTTAATTTTCATTTTTAAGTAATAATTTTCTTCAGTTGCATTTTGTACTTCCTTTTCCATTTGACAAATTCTAATTTTAAGGAATTTTTAGTAGATTTTTACCTAGTTTGCCAGTCTTTCTGAGTTAGTGTTTTGATCTTTTCTGTCACCTTAGTAGCTATTTTATGGTTATTTGGAGGTGAATATGGGAGAGTTATAGCAATGTATTGCTTACTCTTGCCATCTTGCCTCCTGGAAGTTAAACTCAAGTCATTCTCTTCTTTTAACTTCCTTCTCTTTTTAGGGGACATCCAAACTAAAGCCACTTTTTGTAAAGAGTAGCAATACTGTTAGAAGTGAGCAAGGCCATTCCTGAGATTGTGGTGCTACCTTTATTGCAGTTGGGCTTTCCCTTATGTAATAGATCACAATAAAAATGAGCCCACCAATTATTCACTGGTTATCCTGTAATTATTTCATTGTAATTAAATGACTAACACTTTCATGAGAAATTTTATGTAAAATGAGGTTAAATTTGAGTAGTATAGCAATGCCCTGTTTACAAAAAGAATATTATCTGTTGTGTCCAATGACTTTTTTTTTCTTCACCATGTACTGACTAAATACTAGGCTATTTAGAAAGCAATTTTTTTTTGCTGAGGCAATTGGGGTTAAGTGACTTGCCCCAGGCCACACAGCTAAGAAGTGTTAAGTGTCTGAGACCAGGTATGAACTCAGGTCCTCCTTACTTCAGGGCTGGTGCTCTATGCACTGTGACATCTAGCTGCCCCCAAAAACAAATTATTTTTAAATTTAGTAGTCCATGCTATAATGTTTTGCAGTTAAACTTAAATGAAATGTGCCTTAATTAATATCTATTACTGTAAGAATTAAAAATTCTTCTCTTGTTCTCTGCTGTGTTCATTGCTGGGTTTCTTTTTAAGAACTTCAAAAAAAGTTAAATTACTATAAAAGCAGAGCTTATTCCTGTGCATTTTTGGCTAATGTTCTCAAAGATGTCAGCTCTGATTGTTACTTGAAGTACTCCCAGTTGCTCTGGACCTAGTGAATGCATTTCTACAAAAGGAAAATGATGGAAGATACTCCGAGAAATACAGTAATATTGGCATAGTAACACAGTTTTTATTGGTCTGATTTGTAAAACTGCAACATGTGGTACAAAATTAAAGGTCAGCAAAGAGGTTGGGATAGCAAAAGTATATTTGATAATCATCAGCATAGAAATGGTAATTAAATCTTTAGGAACTAATGGGGTTACTAAGTGAAGTATTACAGAGGGAGAAGAGGGCCCAGGATACAACCATGTTTTAGGAAGCTTGATTTAGATGAGGATCCAGCAAAGAGATTGAAAAATAGTGGTCTTATAGAGCAGAGAAGAACCAGGGTCCCCAAAACCTAGAGGGTGAAAAGAATGATAAGCAATGTCAAAGCTTCAGTTTGGTTAATCAGAATGAGGCTTAAGAAAAGGCCATTGGACTTGGCAACTAAGAAATCATTGGTAACTTTAGAGAGAGTAATTTCAGTGGAATGATGTGGTTGGAAGCTAATATAAAAGGGTTTAAGAAAAGCATGAAAAGAAGTTGAGGTATCTGTTGTTGATGGTCTTTTCACGGAGTGTAACCATAAAGAGAAGAAGAAATATATATGATAATAGTGAGAATAGATAGGTTATGGCAGAGAAGTTTTTGTTTGTTGGTGAAACATAGGTATGTTTGTAGGCAATAGCAAAGCAGTCAGGGAGATACTGAAGATAGGGTTAATGAATTTGGCACATTAAAATTTTATTACTCTGATATCTTGAATAGCCTGTAAGATGGTCACTATAATAAGTATTTTTTCCACTTAGGAGACACAATTAAGTCTTCAAATATTAGTAGCTTGCATTTATGGTCACTAGTTCTGTCATTGGCTGATGCCTTATATAACAGCCACACTGTGAAAGATGTGATTTTGATATAGCTAACATTGTAATATGGATGATCCATTATACCAATGCTGTAGCTATTTGGAAAAAAAATACTGTCTTGGAAAAAAAGGGTGGAAACATCTGAGTTAAAAGAATGACTCCTCCCCCCCCATTCTGTCAACTGGCACTAGAGGCAACCCAGCTAGGAGACTCATTCCTTCTGTAGACTAGTTTTTTTTACCACATTCCATATAGTCAGACTGTCGTCTCTCATGGGAGAAAGAGTAGGTCAAGACCAGTCACATCTTCAGTGAAATGACACTCATAGCTTCATGCTTATTGGAATAGTTCCCTGGTGTCCCTGAAACTATTTCAAAGTAACTTCAGTGAAGTTTGCAAAACTTCAACAGTACAAATGGTTGTATTGAATATGACCAGGAGTGACTTATACAACAGTTTACAAAGCACTTTACCTATATTATTTCATTTAGATCCTCAACTAAAACAGTTCTCTGTGATAATTGAAACAAGTATTATTATCTCTTTTTGTTTTTAACAAAAAAGTGACTTAATCAAGTTCATGTGGCTACTAACAGTGGTGAGACTCCAGCTAAGGTCTTCTGACTTTATTTCTCAAAATATTATTAAATGTATAATGTTAAATTTATAGGATTTTATGACAAAATTCAAACGAAGGTGGCCTAGCTAGACCTAAAACAATATTATAAAACAGTGGTCATCAAAACCATTTGTTACTAGCTAAGAAACAGTGTAGTGGATCAGTGGAATAGGTTAAGTTCATAAGACACAAGAGTCGATGACTTTAGTAATCTAGTGTTTAATAAGCCCAAAGACTCCAGCTTCTGGGATAAGAACTCATTATTTGACAAAAATTTCTGGGAAAATTGGAAACTAGTATGACAAAAACTAGGCATTGAGCAACATCTAACGCTGTATACCAAGCTAAGGTTGAAATGGGTTCATGATTTAAATATAAAGGGTAATACTATAAATAAATTAAGAATATAAGGGATAAGGATAATGTACCTCTCAGATCTGTGGAGAAGGAAGAAATTTATAGCTAAAGAACTAGAGAATATTATGAAATGTAAAATGGATAATTTTGATTATATCAAGTTAAAAAGTTTTTCTTCAAACAATACTAATGCAGACAAGATTAGAAGGGAAACAATAAACTGAGAAAACATTTTTACATTCAAAGTTTCTGATAAAGGCATCATTTCTAAAATATAGAGAATCGACTCAAATTTATAAGAACTCAAGCCATTCCCCAATTGACAAATGGTCAAAGGATATAAACAGACAAATTTCAGATGAAGAAATGAAAGCCATTTTTAATCATATAAAAATGCTCTAAATCACTATTGATGAGAGAAATACAAATTAAGACAACTCTGAGTTATTACTTCACACCTCTCAGATTGGCTAAGGTGACAGGAAAAGATAGTGATAAATGTTGCAGAGAATGTGAAAAAAATTTGTACAGGACATCGTTGGTAGAGTTGTGGATGGTTCCAGCCATTCTGGTGAGCAATTTGAAACTGTCCAAAAAGTTATCAAACTGTGTATACCCTTTGATCTAGCAGTGTCTCTATTGAGTCTGTACCTCAAAGAGATCATAAAAAGGCAAAAGGACCCGCATATGTAAAAATGTTTGTGGCAACCCGTTTTCTAATGGCAAGGAACTGGAAACTGAATGGATGCCCATCAGTTGGAGAATGGCTGAATAAATCATGGTTTATGAATGTAATAAAATATTATTGCTCTATAATAAACAATGATTTCAGGGTGATTTCAGAAAGACCTGCAGAGACTTACATGAAGTGATACTAAGTGAACTGAATAGAACCGAGAGAACATTGTACAGGGCAACAACAAGATTATGTGATGATAACTCTGATGGACCTGGCTCTTTTCAATAATGAGATGATTTAGGTCAGTTCCAATAGACTTGTGATGGAGAGAGCCATCTGCATCCAGAGAGAGGACTGTGGGGACTGAATGTGGACCAAAACATAAAATTTTCACCGTTTTGTTATTCTTTGCTTTCTTGGATTTTTCTCTCCTTTTTTTCCTTTTTGATCTGATTTTTCTTGTGTAGCATAAATATAGAAATATGTTTTGAAGAAATGCACAATTTTAATTTATGTCAGATTGCTTACTGTCTAGGGGACTTGGGATGGGGATGGGAGGGAGGGAGAAAAATTTGAAATGTTTGGTTTTGAGAAGGTGAATGTTAAAAAGTATTTTTGCATATATTTTGAAAAATTAAAAAAAACCATAAAAATAAAAATATAGCATTTAAATATTAATAATTATCTCTTTCTTTTCTGAGGTTCACAGAAGCTGACATTCATTAGACAACCTCTGAGGTACTATAAATATGTCTCTGAAAGGGACCTTAGAGGGCTTCTAATCCAGGAGAACTGTGATGTATCAGGATATTAGGGGATACATTTGGGACAGCTGGAGTTGTGTAGCTCCTCAAATCACAAAGTAAATCTCATAATTTTTCACTTATACCACTGATACTGCTCTTCCCACATACACAGATAACCTGAAATGACCACAAGCTGTCTTGATCCTTTTCTTGTTAGGTATTTCAAACAGAAGGTGTTTAGTTACAGGCTAATATTGTACTAACTCCACAAAACCACTCAAAAATCTAGTAAGTAATCTGAAAAGGGAAGAAGAACCTGGATCTCATGTAGACTAGTTCATCAGCACATGATTGATCACCAGTTAATTTTTGAAATAAATTTACTTTTGCTTTAGGATTCACAGAGAGGTTGGCTCTTAGAAGGCGAAAGACAGGACAGAAAAGTTCCAGTGAGGTAGGATTCTTGTAATGCTATAACCGAGTTTGGATAGGAATAGATTAAGTATATTTGGCCAAAGAAAGCAAGCCTAAGGAACCATGGTGGGTGTTTCAAAAAAGTTTCTCCAAGTTCCATGCTCGTGGGTACCCTCTTGTGTAGACCTTCAAGTCTCCATCAAGCCACCTTTCTCTTAAGCTCTAAATCTACTGCCCCAACTTCCTGACCATATCTTTCTTTGACAACCTCTTTCCCCTTTTGCTTTTGTCACTTGGCCCTTGTATTCTTTTCAGGGGATTATATGTAGGCCTGAACTACCTTCTTTTAGAGCCGCACAGCCTCAGCTGGGTTTGGAAAGGAGCATGTAGCTGAGACCCATTTTGTATGAAATTAGCTCATCTGTGTCATTGTAAATATGGGTGTTGTGGGAAAATCATGTACAAATGAGTCAGAATCAAGAAATTTAGGATTCACTCTCCTGCCCTTCCCTAGCTGAGAGTTGTGAGTCGTGAGAAGGAAAGGCGGCAAGATAAAAATGAGAGTAAGCAAGAGAGTTTAAATACCATTTCCAAAAATGTTCCTAAGTAACTTGTTAAGAGACAGGAGATGAATGACTTCAGAGTGAGATTGCAGGTGTTTAATGCACGAATGCACATCTAAATAGAAATGTGAGTTTTATTTAAACATGTAAAGATGTGTTTAGGAGGAAGAGAGTCTGTTATTTGTTACAGATTCTTACAAAGCTACTATAATGAGAGTCTTTTCCAGTCCCCCAGCCCCATAAACATAATAGGCCTAGAAAGGCTAACAGAATTAGGGCCATTTGGTAGAAATACAAACAAAGAAACACTTATCAGGTGCTTATTGAGTACAGAGCTAGATTAGATAAGATACAAAACTGACCTCAAAAAGCTTGTTATCCAATAATATGTAAAAATTAATTAAGACTATCAAAAGCAACCTATAATTTTGCTGTCTCAGTTTAAAAGGTCAAGGTTATTTTTTTCCTGCCACCATAATTTTTTTGATTCTTCTCTTAAAACTTGGTCACAGATAATAAAGACTCACTGATTGCTGACTTTTTGTTATTCTTGTTCAGCAAATGGGACAGTGTCATGTTATATTCTGTTCCACAATGGACTAGAGAGGAAAGAAAACCTTCCTGAAAGTAGTAAATGGGTAGATCGTTGAGGGCAGTGAAAAGAACAGAGGAAACCAGAGCCCTTTGCCCACAACAGAAGAGTTCACCTCAGGGATGTAAACCTGGAGAAGTCCCATGACCCTCTGCAGAAGTTCAGGGAGTCATCATCCAAGTGCCTTGTGTTGGCAAACTGAACATATTATGCCAAGGACATTATGCTTCAGTGCTTTGATGGATGCTTGATCCTCTGAAGGTGGCTGCCCTCTGCAACAGTATAGATAATAATGTAGCTATACATCTGGCTTCCCAACTGTTTTCCACCTCTTCCTAGAAGTCTTCCATGCAAAAGTGTGATTCCCTCAATATATACAGCAGGTCTTCTTCTCCATCTGTTGGCATGGTGTAGGTACCAATGGAGTCTATGGGTTGACCATCTTTTACCTTCACTCTCATTTTGGCACAAACCTACTTTGTCTAGTAGTTATCTCTTTCTTTGATGCAAGTAGGTTACAGAGGGAGTAGAATGTTGGGCCTGATCACAGAAAGACTTGAATTCAAACGCATCCTCAGGCATTTCCTAGTTATGTGACCCTGGTCAAGTCATTGCTGATTTCCTCAGTTTTTTCATTTCTAAAATGGGGATTATAATAGTACTTGCTGGATTGTTGTGAGGACCAGATGAGATACTATTTGTTTCTAAAGTGCTCAGCAAGAACCTGGCACAGAGTTGACACTTAACATATGCTTGTTTACTTTCTTTTACTCTTGGTGTGCAATTCTGTATGGATCATACATTTCAGTTTTTTCACACCTCTGATCCATGATTTTTATTCTTTAGAAACTGTGGAGTCTTTTGTTTCTCAACTATATTGCATCATCAGGCAAATATTGGTGTGAATAAGTTGTGTCTTTATTTCAGGGAGAAGTTTGAGGTCCTGAAAAGTAGGGCCCAGATGCCCAAATGCTAGTCCTCCAATGAAACCATGGTGCCATACTTACACAGAAACTGGTTACGTTTTCACTTGTTTGTGAGCAGCACAATACCTGGAAATTTAAGGAATCAATCACATGCTCTCTTCCAAATCAGTGATTTTACGATGTTGTCAACAGGGAAGTGGGGGACATAAGCAGCTCAGGGATTTCTCCCAAATATTACAAAATCAACTCCATAATTGAATATGGTCCCTTTTTTGTCCTTAGCCCCATATTCAAACTTTATGAGTCCTAGACCAAGTTGTGAGGCAACCCAGGCTATCATCATTAAAGTCACTTTTCTAATAACAAGACAAACTTGATCAAAGGAGTTCACAACGAAAAAAGAGAACAAGGAAGGAAAGAGAGGAGAGAGAAATAGAGAGACAGACAGACAGAGAGGGTAAGATACAGAGACAGAGACAGATATAAAGAACAGACCTACATATATCTATTAAACTTGAGACCATAGAGCAGAAATGGGGAGCATCTAACCCCCAGGGCATATATGGCCCCCGAAATCCTTTGCTAAGGCAATCGCAGGTGATGATGAGCTGAAAGGTAGGTACAGCAATCTCCCACTGCTTGAGTTCTATAAGTTAATAATTTTGTATGGCCCACAAATGGTGTTATAAGTATCTAAATGGCCCTTGGCAGGAAATAATGCTTCCCCATCCCTGCCATAGAGAGTGGCAGGGAAAAATAGGAAGAGAAACAGCAGTGGAGATGTGTAGTAAATACAAGAAAGGAGCCAGATATATTAGACATTTACCAATTAATGAATTAAGGAGGAACAATAATTAAGGTGAGCTAGAGATCATAATGCAAGGAGGCAAATTCAATCTCAGAGACATTATTTAATTGGAAGTCATGACTGGAACATGGATTTGGAAGGGTATGACCTCTTTAACATGATAACTCAGGTAGCTAACTGTTCGATATAATGTTTATCACGTCTCTAGCAGACATCTTATCTTTGTTTTAACATGGATGATGGGCAGAACTGAGTATGTAAGATTGACCCAAATACCGTGCCAGGTATTATAACAGAACTTCTGAATAGCGTAATTGGTGGAATCCATTTTTTTGTCTCCTTAGTTATATCCAGATATCTCTCGAATCTGGATCTTTCTTATGAGGCAGATGTCTTTGGGAAGACACTGTGGAAGAGTGGGTTTTATCATATTTGCTTCCCATGAGCACATGTGTAGAAAATGGAAATCAATGTTTTTTTTTCCTTTTTTATTAAAGATTTTTATTTGCAAAACATATGCATGGGTAATTTTTCAACATTGACCTTTGCAAAACCTTCTGTTCCAAATTTTTCCCTCCTTCCCCCCATCCTCTCCCCTACATGGCAAGTAGTCTAATACATGTTAGTTATGCTAAAATGCATGACGAATCAAATATATGTATACATATTTATACAGTTATCTTGCGGTACAAGAAAAATCAGGTCTACAAGAAAAAAAAAACACCTGGAAAAAAAAAAACACCTGAGAAGGAAAACAAAATGCAAGCAAACATCAACAGAGAGCAAGAAAATGCTGTGTTGTAGTCCACACTCAGATCCCACAGGCATTTCCCTGGGTGTAGATGGCTTTCTTCATCACTGAACAATTGGAACTGGTCTGAATCATCTCATTGCTGAAGAGAGCCATGACCATCAGAATTGATCATCGTATAGTCTTGTTGTCATGTATAATGATCTCCTGGTTGTGCTCATTTTACTTAGCATCAGTTCCTGTAAGTGTCTCCAGGCCTCTCTGAAATCATCCTGCTGGTCGTTTCTTACAGAACAATAATATTCCATGGCATTCACATACCATAATTTATTCAGCTATTCTCCAATTGATGGGCATCCACTCAGTTTCCAATTTCTAGCCACTACAAAAAGGGCTACCTCAAACATTTTTGCACATGTGGGTCCCTTTCCTTCCTTTCAGATCTCTTTGGGATATAAGCCCAGTAGAAACACTGCTGGGTCAAATGGGAATGCACAGTTTAATAACTTTTTGAGCATAGTTTCAAATTGCTCTCCAGAATGGTTGGATCCATTCACAGTTACACTAACAATGTATCAGTGTCCCTGTTTTCCCACATCCTCTCCAACATTCATCATTATCTTTTCCTATCATCTTAACCAATCTGTTAGGTGTGTAGTGGTATCTCAGAGTTGTCTTAATTTGCTTTTCTCTGATCAATAGTGATTTTGAGGACCTTTTCACATGACTAGAAATAATTTTAATTTCATCATCTGAAAATTGTCTGTTCATATCCTTTGATCATTTATCGATTGGAGAGTTGCTTGAATACTTAAGAATTTGAGTGAGTTCTCTATATAGTTTAGAAATGAGGCCCTTCTCAGAACCCTTAAATGTAAAAATGATTTCCCAATTTATTGCTTCTTTCCTAATCTTGTCTACATTAGTTTTGTTTGTACAAAAACTTTTTAACTTAACATAATAAAAATTTTCTATCTGGTGTTCAATTAAGAGTTCCAGTTCTTCTTTGGACACAAATTCCTTCCTTCTCCACAGGTCTGAGAGGTAAACTATCCTATGTTCCTTAATTTGCTTATAATAGCACTCTTTATACCTAAATCATGAACCCATTTGGATCTTATCTAGGTATGTGGTATTAGGTGTGGGTCAAACCCTAATTTCTTCCATATTAATTTCCAATTTTCCCAGCAGTTTTTGGCAAATAGTGAGTTCTTATCCCAAAAACTGGGGTCTTTGGGTTTGCCAAACACTAGATTGCTGTAGTTATTGCCAATTTTGTCCTGTGATCCTATGCTATTCCACTGATCAACTACTCTAGCAAATCAGTATTTTAACATTGTATATCATGACTCATTTATACCATGATATTATGCAGTATTCCTTTGTGTGTCTTCTCATAGATCCTATATAAAGTGATCTACACACCATTTTGCCGTTTTTTTTTCTTTGGGTCTTTCAGGGTTATGCAGGTATCTGTGTAACACTGGCTTTGTCTTTTGTCCCTCACTCTTATGATATGAGTCTTTCTTTAAAGTTGATCTTTTGGATTTCACATCACATGTGGCCAAGTCTTTGCTTGTAACATACTGTGACCTACTTCACATTCTCATGTGTCTCTCAGTTGACCTTTAGGTCACCCACAGTTATGATTCTTTGGGGATTATAATATACCATAATTTTCTGCCATAAAACTATCTAAGATTATCATCATTAAGGAAGTATTTTTCTTTAAATATTTGGGAGATAGCAATGTAACCATATATATATATATATATTTTGTTACAGCATTCTCCAGCCGAGGACCCATAGACAACCTCAAGTTATACTACATCTGTTCCAAATAAAGTTATTGGGAAGGAGCAAGAGAACAGGATCCATCTTTCCATTTCATATGAGTGGGCTCAAGGTACTGATTTGTTTACTTATAAATTCTGTTATTTGGAGTATTTTCAGGTTGATGCTCACTACTCATTTTTCTACTTCTTCTCTTCTCTTAATTGTCCTTTGGGACCCAGTTTTGACTTAGTAGTCTTGACCTTACAGTCAAACAGAATTCTGCTATTACGTCTATAGCTCAGTTTATGCCAAAATTCATTCAAAAATATTTTTTGAAGCACCTACCACTACCACACAGAAGTTACTGTGCTAGGCACTTGAAATGCCTGTGTAAGAAGTTGGTATAATTAATATGTTTTTAATACATCAAATCCTATTTTTTAAATTCACTAAGGAATATTAATAGAAAAAGGAACCTTGGGGTGAATCCTTTGATACAGCAAATAATCAGTCTCTAATCATTCCATTTTAGTAAGTTTCATATGGTGTGCTCGCATAAACTGGGGCCATATAGATTTGCCTTCTAGGAAACTGAACCCATTTCCCCAATGCTGATGCAACCCCATATGGGATTCAGAGGGCCATACCAGCTTTCAGGATTCTTGAATAGGGTGTGTTATGGTTTTAATATATGTATAAATCATACCTGATATTTTTAATAGATGAAGAAAAGTAGAAAATCCCTAGATTGTGCTTGTGTTCTCAAGACTTTTGTGTTAAATGTAGCCATATTTTTCCTTGTTGTTGACTGTTAGTACATTAGAGTATTTGTGTATATAGTACTCTGAAAATTAAAATACTTAAATTCTTTTTTAGCTACCCAATTTTTTATGTGAATCTATACAAAGTCATTTAAACCTTCTATGCCTCACCTTCTGGATGTATAAAATGATCTAGTTATCTTATATAGTTGTTGTGAACCAGGATAAAACATCTTCACGAGAAAGCTTTAAAGAGTATGAAGTATTGTTAAAGCAATATGGTGTAATGAATAGAGGGTTAGCCTTATAGTCAGAAATACCTGGGTTCAAAGCCCACCTGTTATCTGTACTGGCTCTATCAACCTGGGTAAGCCATCTAATTTCTCAATGCTCTGAAACAATGCCTATACTTTAGGTAAAGGACTTGAAGTTCTGTTATCCACAGTGAGAGTTCCCCAAGGAGAATTTCCTAGGCCAAAGAAATAAGGTCAAAACACGTCGCCTACTCAACGTGGTGCTCTGATGTTGCTGAATGTTATCATCATTATGTCTAACATATAACTATTTCATATATAAATATAAAGCACGAGACAGAATTAACATGTGTGAAGAATCCCTAGTAACCTTAGAGAAGTGGGTCTTTATATACAAGAGGTAGAATACAATGGGATGCAGAAAATATCCTTTGACACATTGTGTTCTTTCTCAATTGGATAGCACTTTATGAAAATGAAAGAGAAGGAAGTTGTTAAAAACTCTTTTACAAAGATTTCAAGATTTATTGGAATTGTAATGAACAAGCGGTAACTAGAGTTCAGACCATTGCTATTTTTGTACCTTATAATAAATGAAAACATTCATATTATGAGCTCAGTGATCAGCAAAACAGCATCAGTGCTTTACCATCAACAGATAGATTTGTTTTAATATGGAAAAGTTCAAATTTAGAATGATAAAATATAAATGAACTATACAAACATTTGATATCATTAGCTGTTTCCTAGAGAAGTGAAAAATCATTCTCTGATAAAAATTTAAAATTAATATGTATTTGCTTCTGAATGCAGTTAGCCCACTAGTGAAGTTGCAGTGACCTCTAACACTGCTGGTTTGAAAAGGGGAAGGGATGTGTGTCTTAACTTCCTGTCCTTGTCTCAGAAGTTGGTAATAAGCTGACTGAGAAAGGAATGAGAAGTAGGTGCTCTTAGTAAGGATTAGTGTACTTTGGGGGATGATAATGTACTATCAATCTAAAAGTAAAGATGAGTAAAAACACAATGGCAACTGGGTGGCTCAGTGGATAAAGTGCTGGCTCTAGAAGTCAAGATGTCCTAATTTCAAGTCTAGCCTCAGAAACTTTCTAGCTATGTTAACTTAGGCAAGGCACTTAACCCCTGTTTGCCAATGAAGTAGGAAATGGCAAGCCACTCCATTATCTCTGCTGAGAACATCCCATAGATAGAGGTCCATGAAAAGGTGGTTGCAACTGAAACTAAACAACCACACAAATATAATAAAGGCTGGAAGTTAGGAGTAACATTGGAATTTATGATCACAATTTTTGGGGGGAGGATGTATAAAGGATTTTCTTTTTTCAGACAAATGCTTAGTTGTAGCTTAATTGTTTGTTTAGTCCATTTTTAATGATGGTCATTACTCACCACACATTGAAATTATAGCTTCTTTCTGGTCCTTTATTTCTTTCCTCTATAAAATGAGAAAAGTGGGCTAGTTGATCTCTAAGATTTCTTTCATCTTCAAAAGTTGTGATTTTATGAAATAAAGGCACCAGTTGTTCCCCTGTTTTGTTTGCCTGTTGAAGACCAAACTGTTTTTAGGTTTCAAGAGAAGAGCAGTGAATGTGTCTGATTTTACTCTCGGGACAGAAAGAAGAGAAAAGATTAGATTGAAAAAGAAAGCTTAATGTGTATAAAGAATTCTTCTTCTGATTAGGCAACATGTGTGAAACCCGGAGAACAGAAACTTTCCCTTTTGTCCTTATATCCCCAACATCTTACCATACATAATAAACACTTAGGAAATGTTTATTAGCTGATTTTTAATGTAGACAAAACAATAAAAATTTGTTAGTCTGTGTAAAGCGTGCAAAATATAACTTGAAGAATGGCCACATTTTGAGTAATGCTTGTGGTTTTTGAAGGTCCTCTATAGAAGGGTTTAAGAGGCAGGTTTTCAGTTTTAGGAGCTGGATAAAAGAGGGAGGCTATAAAGAAAAAAATTATATTAACATGTAAGATAGCCAAAGATCTTTTATTGGCTGTTTTCTGTTAGTGAAGGGCTGGGGAGAGATATTTCTTTTGGGGCACTCTCGAGTAAGCCTTAAGAAGATTTAACTTATTAAAAATATTTTTATTTTCCCCAGTTATATTTAAAACAATTTTAATGTTTTTTTAAAGCTTAGAGTTCCAAATTCTCTACATTATCCCAACCATCAGCTCCCATTAAGAAAGCACATGTGAAGTTTTGAAAAGTGTTTCCATAAAAGTCATGTTGTGAAAAAAAATTCAAGAAAAATAAAAGAAAAAAGAGAGAGAGAATATGCTTCAATCTGAATTCTGACACAATCATTTCTTTCTTTGAGTATGGATAGGATTTTTCATTAGTCCTTCTGTGTAGTCATGGATCATTGCATTGCTGAGAATAGCAAAGTCATTCACACCTGATAATCCCAGAACATTGCTATTATGTTTTACATAATACGTGTTTCTCTTTACTTGAGTGCATGGAGGACTTTCTAGGTTTGTTGTTTGTTTGTTTTTTGAGAGCATCCTGCTCATCATTTCCCATAGTATTCTCTGGGAATATTATTCCATCATAATTACATCCCCTAGTTTATTCAGCCATTCCTCAATTGATGGGCATCCCCTCAGTTTTTAATTTTTTTGCACTGAGAAGAGAACTGCTATAAATATTTTTACATATAAGTCCTTTTCCTTTTTTAAATAATAGCTTTTTTATTTTCAAAATATATGTGCGTAGTTTTTAACATTCAATTTTGCAAAACCTTATGAAGAACATCTAACTGTTGTCTTTTTCTCTTCAACCATAAAAATATTCATCAAGATAATCCTCTTTTAATCATAAAGTGATATTAAAAACCCATATTCTGACTGAATTTCTGAAAGGCACAAACATAATTACAAAAACTGTGTGTCCTAAAGCTTCTTCACAATACTTTTTTTTTTCTGATCAGGAAGTTTAAAGGGCTTCATATTACAAACTTAATGCCTTTTTTTCTGACTGAAAAGAGAAATGTGAACCAAAACATGAAGCATCTGTCATGATTGAGTTTAGGATGTCATTATGTTATGGTATCGACACAGTCATCTATAGTCCTCTCCCAAATCATGTATGTTCTTTTACATCTGGTGTTACAATAGAATATTCATATTTTCTTGGTATTTGCAGCCGTTATGGACATTTTTTCATTCTTTACACTCTGTATGGGAAATCTCATTCATTTCATTGAGTTCAATTGCCACTTCAGTACAAATATTACCCAAATGTTTTATGTTCAGCCCAGATATTTCCCCTGAACTGCAGGTTCAGTTTTTCCCTCAGTTTGGTGGGTACACACCACTAAATTACTAAAATCAACATGCCCAAAATGAAATCATTTCCACCCTCCTAAATCCTGTCTTCTTCTAATTTTCTTATCTGTTGATCATTTCCCTAATACCCGACCTAAAGTGAGGGAGTATCTTACATTCACTGTTCTTCCCTTCAATCTCACATACAGTGAGTTGCTAAATAGTATTGACATGGCATCCATGTCATTTCTAGCATCCATCTCCTCTCTGTGTATGTTGTTATCATTGTTCAGCTCATCATAACCTCCTACCTAGATGAATAATCACGAAAAATAGTAGATCTATGTAATGCCCCAAAATTTGTACATATTTTCTACATCCAAGATTTTCTATAAATGTTTCGCACATTGTCTTGGGGTAGAGAGAGATTTCCAAGGCACGAGGAATAAGTGGGAGATTATATCCATTTGGCCATTTCTCTCTTAAGTTAGAAATGTTTAGGTTAGAATTTATTTTTTTAATTGTTTCTGGCACATTTGTGCTTAAAGCATGGAGTATAATTATTAATATTTTCTTTTTGAAAGTATACAACTCTCTCTCTTCTCTGCAATGGTTGCCTCCAAATCTTGGCCTGATGAAATATTTCCCTTACTTCTAGGGTTGTTTCAGGTTCCATGTTTTATTCCTGGAGAGACAACATGCTATATAGCAGATAGAATGAGATAAACCTATCTCTAATACTGTGTGAATGGCTTGAATGGAGACTAGTGACTATTTTTTTTATAATGAAGTTCAGTAGTCTGGTTTAGAGCCCTTTGCTTGAGATCCTGAAGACCTGTGTTCAAATGTGACCTTAGACTCTTACTAGCTGTTTGACTTTTGGCAAGCCATTTAACGTGACATGGACATATTAATAGCACCTACCCCCCAGGCTTATTGTTTAAATCAAATGAGATAATGATTGTAAAACATTTGGAACAATATCAGATATATAATAAGCCCTTTATGAATATTAGGTGTTATTATTGTTGTTATCCCTCTGCACCTTCATTTCCTTATTTATAAACTGGAAGTAAATATTCATTATATCAACCATCAGCTCCCATTAAGAAAGCACATGTGAAGTTTTGAAAAGTGTTTCCATAAAAGTCATGTTGTGAAAAAAAAACTTCAAGAAAAATAATAAGAGAGAGAGAGAATATGCTACTCATAGGCAGCTAGGAAATGTAGAAGACAGAGCACTGCACCTAGAGTCAGGAAGAGCAGAATTAAAACGTGACCTCAAACATTTTGTGCAAAAAACTTAATATTTCTGTGCTTCATTTTCCTTATCAGTAAAATGGAGATAATAATATCTACTATTGCATTGAGGACAAAATGAGAGAGAGAGAGAGAGAGAGAGAGAGAGAGAGAGAGAGAGAGAGAG
>JAJPUD010007091.1:51095-80077 GCA_023553655.1 Myrmecobius fasciatus
TATATATATATATATATATATATATACTTATAGCCTCCCAAATGCAGTATAAGTCCTTTGGGGGCAAAGACTGTTTTACTATTGTCTCTGTATCCTCAGCATTTAGTGTGGTTCCTGGCATAAAGCAGGTGCTTACTAAAAGCTTGTGGTTTGATTGTTATTTTGCTATTATTCATTTTCTCTTGATGTTTCTTCAAGGATACCACTGGATCACCTACACTGTCCCTTGGTTATTTGTCCGTTCTTCATGTCTCCTGTGCCTCTTCTTTTTTCAAACATATATTTTTAGTGACATCCTTTATTCCTATTCTTTATAGGGCCTTATTTCTTCTATGTTGTAGCCTAATCACATATACCCAGGGATGTGTTTGTTAATGCTTAACAAATGGATCAGTGGTGGGGGGATTATAGGCTATACATTTTTGAATTGAATCTGCATTTTGAAAATTTGCCATCTGATTGGTATGGGCTCCCTGATTCCTGATCATAACCCCTCTAAAACTTAATAGACATGGAGAGTCATTGTGACTTCATCATCCTGAATTTTCTTCATCACCATCACTTTCATAAGTCTAGACAGTCAATAAAACAATAAGTAAATCAAGCCTTGGTTTGTAGAATTTGCCATTTCTAAGGAACAAATGTTCACAATGAGATTTGAACGCTTGGTTTGAGCTGCCTCCAGCACATCACTGCACCCACCACATCCCTCTCCATCGTCTCCTGAGCGATATCCATTTCTACTTCTTAAGAAACTGTTGTGTTCCATTTCTTAAAGCTGAACAACTATAAAGGAGAATAATCCTCAGCTCACTGCATTTTCCATCTTTCACACCCATCTAGAGATAGCACAGATTTGTAACGTATTGACAGTTAGTCTCTTGGTGGGTTCTTCCAGCCTTGAAAGACAACACAAGAACAGGTGGCTGGAAATTGCCCGTGGAATTTGTTTCCTTTCTGCACTCATTTTGTTGAGTGGCAAGGCAACAAGTAACACACAGTAATCTTACAGCTTTCACATTTATCCTTGAAGTCTTATGGGGTTTTACTGTCCACCGCAATCAACACAAGTAACCTCTAACACTGGTGAGACTTTATTGCAATATTCCCCAGTAACTTTTATATACTGTTTCCTTTCATAATTTGAGATGCAATAATGATTTTTGTTATAAATTTCTTCATAAATATTTCTACTGATAGATGATACATTTATTTAAGCATCAGTGGACAAATAAAGTTATCCAGGGGTGACTAACAACCTTGAATAAATAAATACCATTTCACTCTGTTGCTATCCATAGTACCTAAGAAATGCAATTACATGCTGGGACCTATTATCCCAATTAATGGACTGTTTTATATTCACTGTGCATTATACTTGAAACACTTTAGAGGCCTGGCCTTCACTTAGCTACAGGCAAAAAAGAAATTTATAACAAATAACCAAGAAAAGGCTTTCATTTACTTACCAAGATATGTAGCGTGTAATTATACTTTAAGCATAACTAAGCGGGCCTCAAAAAATGCCCTTTGATTTAAGCTTCAATAAAAGTATATTTTTAAAAACCGCGACAAATCTGACTTTGTAAATGAGCGGGCGATGGTGGGAAAGTACAACATTGGTGGTTCCATTATCAACAATATCTGTCCTCCCATTTTTGGTAATGATGTGGCTAAAGGTTAAACTTGGGTGTTATTTATTTCGTTCTGAGAGCTTCTCATTTCTTCCAGGCACAGGAACTGAAAGAGGTATACTACCCCCAAGCCCGCCTTCCTCTTGCTGGATGGGTGAACAAATAAACCAGACTGCTCAGGAGTACACAACCTGTAGTTGTGCTGCTACTTTGTAAAATGTCAGCCCCAGGCTATGTTTTACAGGGATGAAGTTTAACTCTACGCCCTCTGGTGGTTTCCAAAGCTGTATTACTGAAGCTATAAAATAAAACACAGTTGTAATTCTTCTCCTTATTGTAAGAAGCATTGATCGCCCTTGATTGTATATTATAGCAAAGGGGCAGTCTATTACATAAATTTATTGCATTTTCTTCCTGATAATTACTGGAAGTTATTGAACAAGGCAGGGAGTTATAGCCAGCAAGTTCCCATGCTAGCTGAGGAAGCAAATCCACAGATATTTAGTGGATCTAAACAGCTGTAAACAACACCTTCTGTTTACAGTGGCCTAGGATTGCCCAATTTACAGTGTGTTTGAGGGGATTTTAAAAATAATGCCCTCAGTTCCACAAAGTGAGACTTGAAATACGGACTAGGGGAAGTAGCATGCTAATGTCAACCAGTGGAACCACAGTTAGTGTCAGAAATCAGACCCTTTGGATTCACTGTTTCTCTTCATAAAGACCTTTGGATTTCGTTGGCAGGAGTAGGCTTTTAGCATTGCTTTTTGACTGTGCCCCAGAGCACTGGTACTATGGACTTTTGCGATGGAAATAAAAGTGAACCCAAAGCTGAAGAAATAGAACAACTTCTAAAATCAGTGAAAATAAAATCAGTCTTAAGGAAAAAAAATAATTAAGTTCATTGTAAAGAGAAATGCTAGCTTTTGATGGGAAAATTCTCTGGGTCATCAAAGTGATTTATTCCAGAAATCCAATCTCCTGTATTTCAGTTAAGCTCATGTAGGAAATCAATTCATGTTAGACCAACCTCAGGCACCATTGTGTTGATACAATGAATGTTTTGAATTGAAAATCAGGGTATGGTTTGGAAGCAGCAGGTTATAGAGACCTTGTTAAAACAGGCAGCTGTGATATAGTGGAAGGAACAGTGGATCAATGGATCAGGACCCAGAAAACCTCGATTCCCTTTACTGGGTGCCTCTAATTCTAGATCTGTAGGCTGGGACAATTCATTTTCCTCTGTCATTCTGTTTCCTCCTGGTAAAATGGGGCTTAAAATCCCTCCTTCATTGTTGTGAGGACCAAATAAGATGATGTCTTCACAGCACTCTACTATCCAAATAATAATCTACATGTCAGCCATGCTTATTATTATTGAAAAGTGATTCCTACCATAATTATTTGAGAGAATTTTGATGCTCATTCACCACATTTCCACTAAATAAAAAAAAACCCAGTATACAGGCAGATGACTACTTTCTGACTTTGATTCTGACTGGATGGCAAGAAAATATTGAATCAGGCCAGAGTAAAACAAGCACGTGACACTCCCACTGGGTTATGTAGTTCAGCCACACTTTCTCTCTCATTGACAGTCACTGAGTAACTGAGAAAACTGAGTTGGACAAATAGATGATTATATTCAAATCCAATGAGAATCTATTGTGTCTTTTGTATGTAACACATGTAATACAGCTAGCCATGAAAGTCAAAGCAGAAACAGAAATTTGCACTTTACATATTTGTTTTTATAGAGTCCAGTTTGTAGTTGTGACTATGTGTTCTCTCTCTCTTCCTCAGCTGTGTGTGCTTCTATATCCATATTTCTCACTAGTTTGAATGGTTCATCATCTTGCCCAAACTCTGATTTCATTTAAAGAAAAGTCCATCTGAACAATGATAAGGCTTGTAGGTAGAACCGAGTGAAAAAAGAAATAAAATAATTTAAACAATAAACACAATTTGTGTGACATAGTTATACAACATTTACTTATTTTACTGATGTATTCTCCATGATAAAAATAATGAATTATTGCTTTAACTATTACTCTGCCTGGCACACCTTGATAAATGTTATCAGCTAAACAAAGATCCAAGTAATCTTCACTCTGCTCTGTGTTTATTGACACCTTATATTACTTTGAAGAAGATAAAAGATTTATCTTTAGTATAAAACTATTATTGCTGTAATATTTCACAAGTGACTTGCCAATTTCCTCCATTACCATAAAACTCACAGATGAAATGAACTAAACTTATCCCTAATGATTATCCATGTCAGAAGGAGAAACAGGATGAAAAGAGCCATATTAAGGGGAAAATTTCAAGCCATCCATCATTGTCTTTTTTATTGTATGCATTAGAAAAATATTTCTAAATTGTGATTTTCTTTCAGTATTTTTTAATTTGAAAAAAAAGCATACCACATAATAGTTAAAAGGGAGATTATAGATGCTGGGTCCACTCCTTTGATTTTCTAAGGGAAATAACTGAATTCCAGAAGAGGAAAAGGACTTTTTTAGGATCCTACAAATAATTAATGGGTCAGCCAGAGCTGAAACTTTGTTGTTTTAACCTTCAGCCCTGTTCTTTCTTCTACCCTACATCACCTGTGGCTTGAGATTGTCACATTCCTAAAAAAAAAGGCCTCTGCAACTTGGCCATTGGTTTTCTGCTCACATTTTGAAATATACTCATGGTATCTCATCTCTCTCATTTTCTTTTTCCTTGTAGCAATAAATGATGGGCCAATGCTCATAATTTTCTAAGTGAAATGTGCTAGATATCAGTTAGCTGTAAGAGTTCTTCTTAGATCAGTTTAAACTAGAATTGCTCTTCGAGAGAATGGGTACCCATCCCCACTGGAAGGCATTAGCAAGTAAGCAGAACCCAGCAGGTAAAAGTGAAAGGTGGCACATAAACACACAAGTCCCCTTTACTCTTCCACCTCCTATATCTTTTTGTATTTTGTGGTATATTTTATTTTTGTGGGTGGTTTGGGAGTTTGTGCCTACAGCATAAACAGAACACAATCAGGTAAGGGGAATGACTGATATATGGACAGGGACTAGAAAAAGTATTGGTTGTATAGGATGATTTGTTGTAGAGAATTCATTATGGCCATCATTATTATAGGCAATCCCATGGGGACATGGAAATAGCATTCTTTCTGAAAGTGTTGTTGTAATAATATTTCTTCTACTGCAATTTTACTTGTACCTTCTGCTTTGGGGAATGTTCTCTACCCCGGCAAAGCATATGCCAGAAGAACTGTGTTCACGCTGTATTTCAAATTGTTAGTCCCATTAGTGGTCCACAGCAAATGTCAGACTAGTTCTGCTTTTCTCATTGTTTATTGTAGTGTCACTGATCCCAAACTTTTCCATTCTCCCCACCAGTCCTACATTGTTTAGCTAGCATACACATGGATTGCCTGTTTGTGAGTGTCATGATGAGAATTTTTTCCCAAAAATATATCTAGTATTCAGCCTTCATATTTGAGTAGAGAGCTGGTAAAATAGAAAAGATCTAAGTTCTTTGAAGGTCAGAGCTGTTTCTCCTTTTATCTTTGTATTTCTAGCACCTAGCACAAAGCCTCGCTTTCCTTTTGTTGAATAGATTTGTGTGATCTCAAATTTGTAGGAACACTTTTTTTATTTTATTTTTATTATTTTTATTTTTATTTATTGAAACACTTTTTTTATTAAAACTTTTTATTTTCAAAACATCTACATAGATAATTGTAAGAATATTCGCTGTGGAAATTCCCTCCACTGCTATTCCCTGACATATCTACATTGCAGAGTCTTAGAAAGTTGGCTGGGTCATTGAGATTTTAAGGGAGTTGATCTGGGTCACAAAGCTAGTCTGTTAGAGGCAAAACTAGAACCCAAAATTACCTGCTCCAAGGATAGATTTGTATCCATTATTCCATTTTAATTTGTACATCAGAGGCAATTAATAAATGCTTGTTGCATTGCATTGGAATGACCATTGCAAAGATTGACCCGCCTCCTTTTAAGGCCCCGGAGACTGGCAGCTGATTCAAAGAGGAGCATTGCTATGTTTTCCATAACTGCACGAAAGATCAGTGAGATACAAGTCTTAATTTGTTCCTCGTTTGCTTAAACTTTGTTGTCAATTTGTAGCATCAGGTCATTTGCTTTCATGCTTGCTTAAGGAATAACACAAGAATCTAATTATAAAAATGAATTAAAGAAAAGAAAATCATCACTTTTAAATTTGTATTGTGTCACAAAATAATCTCTGTGAATGCTCTAATTAAGGCTAAAAAGGCAACTAAATTAAAAGCTCATAATTTCAAGTGCTTTGATTTTTTTCAAAATGATTTATGAAGGTGAACATTTTCATGTTTCCTCTGTCTAAATGTCCATTTTTAAAAGAAAGTTGTGTAAAAATCAATGTCATTTTGGCTTTTTTTGTTAATCTGGCTTTAAAAATACATATTTCATTTTCTGAGAAATTATTCAAGTGCTTTTCTCACTACTGAATAATTCAAAACAAATTAGTTTTTAAAGTGCCAAGCTTGTCATGTACATAGTTCTGAATGATAATTTGTGACATTGATATAATCAAGTAAGTTTGATTTCCAGATTTGAACAATTATGGACATTTTAAAAGAGCATATGGAAAAGAGTATTCTTATGTACTTTTCCCTTTTCACTATTGTCTCACCGTGTAAGAGCACTGGGAATGGTATAAAAGGGGCAAAGCTTGGTGAGAATAACTGCATTTTTCCATTTTGAGGAAACGTGTTCTTTTATTTTTATTAAAGCTTTTTATTTGAAAAACATATGTATGGGTAATTCTTCAACATGTACCCTTACAAAGCTTTCTGTTATAAATTTCCCCCCCCAGTCCCCACCCCTCCCCTAGATGGCAGGATATCCACTACATGTTAATTATGTTTAAATACTTCACAAATCAAATATATGTATACATATTTCCACACTTTTCATTGTTGTGCAAGAAAAATCTTATCTACAAGAAAAAAAATCAGAGAAAGGAAACACAATGCAAGCAAACATCAATAAAGAGCATGAAAATGTGGTCCACATTTCACATCCCTCTCTCTGGGTGCATATGGCTTTCTTCACTGAACAATTGGAACTAGTTTGAAACATTTCATTGTTGAAGAGAGCCACATCCATCAGAATTGATCATCATATAGTATTGTTGTTGTCATGTATAATGATCTCCTGGTTCTGCTCATTTCACTCAGCATCAGTTCATGCAAGTCTCTCCAGGCCTCTATGAAATTGTCCTGATGGTCGTTTCTTATAGAACAATAATATTCCATAACATTCATATCCCATAATTTATTCAGCCATTCTCCAATTGATGGGCATCCATTCAGGGAAATGTGTTCTTTTGAAGCTTTCTGCCTGTTTGTTGCTAGACTATTGCATGGATAGCACCTGCCTTCCTTTTCAGAAATTCAGTGTCCACATCAACTGATGGAAGAAAACTTGAGGTCTTTGGGAAATTAATGTCCTGTAGAATCAAAACAGAGAGCCACATGACCAATTTAAATTGGATTTGTATCCTCTTCCCAATTCTGATTTAAAAAAAAAATCACGGAAAAGAACCCTAACTGCTACATTGGCAAGTTGAACTGAACTTTCTTCCATTCCTTGGATAAAATGACTCTCTAGCTTTGATTTTTTTGTTGTTGTCGCTATTTAGATAGTTAAGTGCTGTAGGATGCTGATACGCTATGGTCACTGTTCCCGATTGCCATTTAGAGTCAGCTGTACCTGATTAGGCCCAGTAGCTATGTTCCTTTAGTTGAGTGTGAATCATATTTGTGTTAATGGAATTACTTAAAATGACCTAGAGTTGAAAATTTATAATAATTCTAATAACAACAGCTGACATTTATATAGTGCTTTAAGGACTACAAAATGTTTTATGTGCATTATCTCATTTGATCCTCACAACAACCTTGTGAGATGCATGAATCTGCCTGCTCAGTCATCCTTGGCATTATCTTAGTTAACAACTGACAGAAAGCTAATTTCTAAGCTTTTGCCACTCAGGTGGTGCTAGAAAAACATCCCCCTCTTCCTCATTTGTCTTCAGCCAGGACCGTAGGTCTTGGAAAAAAAAAGATCCCCATTGGGGGATACAGATTGAGGAGGCAGTTTCCTCTTATTAATGAAGCAAAGACTGTCTGGATTCAAAATTGTGTTCCTCAGTTCATGTAAACTGCCTTGAGAGAGCAGCATTTTGTTCATAAAAGAGGCAGGCCCTCTTAGATTCAAAACTGATTCCTTTGTGGTCAAAGGGATATCACTACCACTGGTATTCAGAATTTATCCAATCTTGGATGAGGAGCTGGGAAATCGATTCGATTTTAGTCTCATTTTAAAAAATAGCTTTGGATCTAAGGGGCTGAAGCAGAACTACAACCCAGACTCTTCCCCATGTTTAGCACAGTGTCTGGCACATAGTAGGTATTCAGTAAATATTTGTTGATTTAAGAGTCAAGTCTATTGGGGTCTTTCATTTATCCTTTCTCTGATCATCCAAGAGAGCAGAGGCATGGATTTATTCATTCTTGGGCATTCCCCCTTTTTATTTTTTATTTTTTCCTTTTTTCCTATCTATTTGACCAGAAAGGTAGAAACTATTTTCTTCACATTTCAGGTCTTGCCATTTTGTTGTTGTTATTGTTGTGCTTGAGGGAGGAGAACAAAAGCTTGGGTTCTCTTTTTGCTTCTGTCTCTCTCTGGCCCTCTGGCTCTTTTACTCACTCCCTCATACATGCACATATGTGCACATGTAAACAAAATTACTTTGGCTTTTCTACCCTTCTCAGATACACACTTGGTAGGACAGTTGTCACCTGCTTCTTTTTATATCATTTTGTGGCTTATAATTTCAGAATTTTTATTGTTTTCCTTATATAGAAACATTTTTTGTTTTTTGAATTTATTTTGTATTTTCCCCAGTTAAATGTGTTTTTAATTGAAGCTTTTTATTTTCAAAACATATGCATGGATAATTTTTCAACACTGACCCTTACAAAATCTTCTGTTCCAAATTTTCCCCTCCTTCCTCCTACCCCCTCCCCTAAATAGCAGGTAAAATCCAATTTTAACCAAATTTAACCTTAAACATGTTAAAATATATGCTAAATCCAATGTATATATATACATAGTTATACAATTATCTTGCTGCATAGAAACATGTTTCAAGATTTTTCCATGTTTATTTTTATTTGTTGATCACAAAAACTCATTTAACTGATAAAACCGATTTAAAATTTTTTCTCTACAAGATGTTAGTACAGATGTCATTTCTGCTATATTGCATGGCTATATTAAGGTAGAACTTTCCTGACAGTTTAACTTATACTTACTCAAGTAGAAGTTCCAAGAACTGTAGCTCTTGGAAAGTTTCATTCTTGACCTTTTCTTCTCAAAACCAGAGGACTTGCTTATGAGAGTCAGCTCAGAGTCTATCACTTCATTTGCAAGCCTTGTTTGCATGTAAAAGGCAAGAATTTAGAAGAAATTATTGGAGGTGGAAGGTGATGACCTCACAATGGCAACTTCTCTATGACTTATCAAATTGTTTTTAAGAGTTGTTATATTTGAAAAATACATAAATACATAGCCACTCTAATAATGGCCCCTTCTTGGGGACTAGAATTATGATTTCATTGATATGGATAACTCCTGGATGAGGAAACTACCAATATAGGTTAGCATGCTCTCTACCATTTATATTCTTAGAACAGGCACAAAAATGCTAAGAAATCAAATGATTTACCATTGGTTACATAGCCAAAATGTAGAACTTTACTTCAGGTCTTCTTAGCTAGGAGGCCTGCTTCCTATGAACTATACCATGCATGCTTCCTTTCAACAGATATGAAGTTTTCCAACTTGGTAGCACTGGCCAGTATTTGTGGTCTGCTGGCAGAATCTTCAGGAACCCAGAGTTGCCCACACTACACGACAAGGAGGCATTTCTACCCTACCCTAAATTAATATAAATACAGAAGGTCCAGATTTCTTGTTTGAATCAATTGTTCAGAAGTATAAATTAGATTGTGAACAGTTTCTTAACCAGTTTGAAATTATCGATGGACTTTTGGGCCATCGAACGGAAGCAGACGACAACAAAACAGGAAATATCATCTTTGGTTACAAGAATCAGATACAACTCTGGGCCAATTTTATAAACCAGAAAGTCAGTTTGGAAGCATGAATTTTAGTAGCAGGTTAGTCAAAATGCTGGTCAGATTCAGTGGAGAGAAACTTCTGAGATGGAAGTGTCCTGAAAATAATCAAAATGGAAGTTTTCTTCCTTCACTTTTACCACGTTTACCTGTTGACAACCTTATGAGCTTCAAAAAGTTGGAAAATCTGGAGTTCTCTTTGCTGTTGGCAGTTGGCCCTGAATAGGTGACTGATTTTATCAGGAGCTGAGAGGCAAACTGAGGACTAGGTAGACATCCCAAGGAAAGAGGAATTTAAATTTCTACTTAGAGCCCAGCATACAGATACAATTAAAGGAAACTCTCAACTCCATAAGGAGAGAGAGAGGATTTCTAGTACCAGGAAATCTGAGTTTAGTATTTGGCTACATATATTCAGTAAATATGAGCCTACTCCCTTGTGAACATTGTGTGTACAAGAGGAGAATCTACACAGCCTATTTTTGGGGGGAGGAAGGTAATTTTGTAACAAGAGTCTTTACTATTCATGCTTTTCCCTTTCTAAAATTCTATTTATTGGGCTGATAATCAATGACAGACACAATAGATGGGGGCTTATGAACAAAAGTACTAAAAACTCTAGCCCATCAAGGTTACCTTTATAACCCTAAGAACAGAAGCAGTCCCTCTTTGAAAATCCAGTCCATCAAGCTTAGTGGGTGTTGGAGAGGAATCCCAGAGGAAATGCTTCAATGCAATGAAATATGAGAGTAGGACTTTAATGGAGAGTATCTTTTAAGTAGAATATATAAATGCAATAAAAAATTCTAAAATCCTTTTTGGGAGCTGTCATGGTATAAAACATGACATTTGTTTTTCTGATTTCTACTTCTCTAGTTTAACTGAATTAAAAACAAATACAGTATTTATTAGAAATTACACATTGTTGCAGATTTTAATCAGTCAGTGGCAATCTTGTATTAAGCACCTACTGTGTAGCACAAAGGTTTAAATGAAAGCTCAAAGAGCTTTCATTATAAGAAGGTAGTTAAAATACTTCAAATAAAAATATTTATATATTATACATATATATATATATTTGTAAATATATATATATTCACATATATGCACACACATATCTAAGTATATATAATATACATTTGTGATAAAGAAGTCTTCTGTTTTGTTGAGAGATATCAAAGCTAATATTATTCTCATTTTGAAATGTGTGGCAAAGAATTAGCTCTTTGAATAATTCTTGCCCGAAATGCTAAAAGTTCACGCCACAGTCAGGATTCCAAGAGAAATATAAATAGTCCCCCATTTTCAATGGCACAAGTCACAAAGAACACTTTCAGTATCTGATGTTTGCCCTTCAATGTAGGCCCCATTTTCAAACTGTTGTAGATACCACTTTAATAATCATGAGTTCCCAAAGGTATTTTGGGTTGTTTAGCACTTGTAAGAGCAGCATTATTAAGAGTGCCAACCCTCTAGCACACTGTGTGACTTCCAGGAGCATGGTACTCTTCTAAGCTAGCCCTTTGGAACTGAAGGCTGCCAGGGCTTGAGATCTGCTCTTTTTGTCCACAAAGAAGGCAGATGCCTCAAGTTGCCATGTTTTGGTAGTGTACCGAGCAGTAATGTGTGTGACTTTCCAGAGTAGCATTTCTTACTTGGAGACTATCTGAGAAGTTCTGTCCGTCTTCCTGGTGAAGTAGATTAAAGACCAGCAGCTGCTCCCCATTAATTTCCTACCTACTTCCATCAGAAAAGGGTTGCTCTTCTATTGGGTTTAACCTTCAGATAGTTTGTTTTTTTTTTATTTGTTTTTGCTTTTGTTTTTACTTTTGGCTCAAACATTTTTAAGAAAGCAAGGCAAATATTAACTTCTTTTTGTTGTCTTCTCCATTTGTCTCCCTGGATCCCAATAGGAATATCTTAGACTTGAATCCTACCAATACTATCAATACTAGGAGACTGATCTGGGCAGGTCATTTCCCCTCCCTGTGTCTCAATTTACTCATCTGTAAGATACATAGCAAAGGACCTCAAATGATAGGACTTGTGATGGACAAATAACATAATTTGTGTGAAATATGCTCCAAAAATGTCAACTTATTAATTTTACCTTTGTCTAATCTGCTTAAAGAAAGGAGTATCCTGGATAAATGAATATTTTGACCAAATTTACTGTTATATGCATAGTAGGTTTTTCAAGGATGAAGGCACACTAAAATACAGTGAATAATGAAACTAAATTGAACATAGTATAATCTTTGTCTGAAGCTTCAGAAATCATTGTAGATTTCTTTTCTCTATGAGCACTAAGTATTACTGTACCATAGATAGATTGTTAGCAGTACTGGTTGTTAGAATGCAGGCCTAATCACCCCTTACTGGATATTTTTGAGAACTACTTGAACATATTCCAGCATATGTATAATGAAAATATAGAAATATTTATAATTCATCTATTAATCAATTCTGAAAATATCTCTTTAATTTTCATAATAAGTGTGGTAAAAAAAAATCAATGTTAGACATCACTAACCAAGGTCAAAGAAGGACTGAATCATAACTGTTTTAGTAGCATAATGTCACATAATTGTGCAAAATGATGTCTAGACAGATCTCAGACAGAAGTGCCCCAGTGATAAATAAAGCTATAGAATTCCCTATGCCTGCATATTTACAAATTAATGTAATCATTGGTAAAAACAAAACATTAGATGGCTCCTGTCAGTTGCTCTTTATTCTTTATGGAAAACAATTTTTATAAAACCCAGTATCTGCCTCCAACTGTAGTGTATGTTGTTTTTTTTTTCTGCTAGCTCCTAGCAGGAACGCAAGTAAACAATTAAGGATCCATGTTCTCTAGCTACCTTTCTTAAAAGGATAGAATTAATAAGGAGATCAGAAACATGGGAAGCTTCCCTGGTGTTTGGTAGGAGACTAAGCCCCTTAGTGTTCAACAAACCTGCATAGGATTTCAGTTGGTAAAGGGGCAGATCTAGCTTCAATTATCCTGTCCCCTGAAACATAAGAGTATTAGCTTCTCATCAGTACAGTGGGTCATGAAGTGCTACCAGTGTCAGAGAAAAACACAGAATGTACTTTCACACTGAAAGGGAGTTGAAAACATTGTCAGGAAAAAAAAAGAAGAAAAGGAAACAGCCCTAAAATTATACTGTTAGTAACCATTCCTTACAGTGCCTGAAGTTTCACTATTGATTTTGGTACCAGATGGAGTGTCTTGCCCTCTGATGCTCTGGGGATAATGTGCATTAAGTTATAGAAAGGCAATGCGGACCAGGGTAGAAAGGGAGTGTGTCCAGTTAAAAATTCTACTTCAGCCACAGATGATGCTCTATTGTTCATGCTTCTGGGGGCCAAATAGGGCCAAGTATATACAGAGGTAGGCAGGAAACTCAAATATGATGTAAGGAGCAGCGAAAGTCAAATAGCAATAATGGGAGTCTGCCTATTTCAAAAAGTCACACTGATAACTTGTCAATCTTGTTCTGTAGATCATCTAGAACTAAAGCACTTTCCCTCAGGCATGATAATTTGTACAATAAAAAGTATTCTCTGCTGAGTTGATTATTCCTTTTTTGAATTTATTATTCCCTTTTTATTGTTGCTGGCACAAATTGTTCCACAAAATAAATGAATGAATAAATGAACAAACAAATGAATAGACAGCTAGGTAGATAGATTGATAGAAAAGTCTGATGGCCACACCGGCACACTTCCCAAGGAGCACTGGCACTAAGCAGTGGTCAGGAATCCTAAGTGCTATTATTTTAGCCGTGTATCATGATTGTATTTTCTTCTGCCTTGGCAACCTTCACAATGAAAGGAAGACATCTTTAATTTCCATGTGACAGCAGTAGGGCAGAAATTTTGAAGTATAGAGATACCTGCTCCCAAAAATGCCACCTTTTTCTTTTCTGTTTTGATTTTCTTCCTTAGTATTTCTCAAGAGCTAGGAGGAAGACTGAAATATAACAGATTATGCAAAGTAAGCAAATTAATGCCAGAATCTCTGATTACTGTTGTTTGCCCACAAATAGGAGATTTCTGTGGAGCTCCTCCAATATTTTCACTCAGCTGTGTCAATACATACATAAGCATCCTCAGCTCAGACCTGAGCAAAAATGCTTTCCTTTGCCTCTTTTGGATTTCCCAATATAGTGGGGACCTCAGGAGACTGATGGACTGGATTGAACTTTCCTACCTTTGCAGGGATGTCCTTCCCCTTTTAAGTCTCCAACAGGGAAACACCACCTTTTTTTCCCTGGAGTCTAACCCTTGGAACAATCAGTAAGCATGTAATAAGCACCTCCTGTGTTGCAGATATCATGGCAGGTATTGGAGATACAGAGACATAAGTGAGACATTATTGTGAGAAGGAATCCATAACTTGTGAAGGGAGTCTATAACTTGTGAGGGAGAGAGAGCCATCCACATCCATAGAGAGGACTATAGGGACTGAATGTGGATCATAACATAGTATTTTCACCTTTTTGTTGTTGTTTGCTTGTGGCTTTTTTTCTTTCTCTTTTGATCTGATTTCTTGTGCAGCATGATAAATGTGGAATTATGTTTAGGAGATTTGCACGCGTTTAACCTATATTTGATTACTTGCTATGGGGAAGGAAAGAGAAAAAATTACAACACAAATTTTGGCAAGGGTGAATGTTGAAAACTATATTTGCATGTCTTTTGAAAATTAAAAAGCTATTATTACAAAA
Source organism: Myrmecobius fasciatus (assembly GCA_023553655.1). NCBI lineage: Eukaryota > Metazoa > Chordata > Mammalia > Dasyuromorphia > Myrmecobiidae > Myrmecobius > Myrmecobius fasciatus. The sequence goes on from JAJPUD010007091.1 coordinate 65,678, forward strand.
CAAGAAAAAGGAGTCCATAGGCTTTTTAAGACCATCAAGAGCCTAGAACACTAAAAAAATATTAAGAACCTCTTCTCTAGGAATGATCTCTACTGTGGGTGACAAGGCAGATGGTCTGGCAGAGTGGATTAGTAACCACACAAATCTCATTTAGGGTTTTGTACTTGTATTACAGATTACTAACTTCTTCTGATCATGTAGAGTAGTTAGGAGGCACAGTAGGGTTAGGAAGCCCTGAACTCAAATGCAGCCTCAGGTAACTGTGTGACCCTGGGCAATTCCCTTTATCTCACTCTGCCTCAGTTTCTTCATCTGTACGATGAAGATAATAGTAGCACCTACTTCCCAGTATTGTTGTGAGGATCACATAAGATGGAATATAAATTGCAAATGTGGTGCCCCACACATAGTAAGCACTATACATATTTTAGCTGTCATTAGCATCAGCAGCAGCACCATTATTGTCATCATAATCATCATTGTTGTTGTTATTATTATTATTTTTATAGTACCAGACTATCAAAGGGGTCCATGGCACACAGAAAAAAATGTTAAGAACACTGGACCTCTTTGAATGTGAGCTCCTTGAGAGAAGGGATGCTTGTTTTCCTGTTTATACCATCAATACTTAGCATAGTGCTTGGTACATAGTAAGTGCTTAATAAATGCTTTTTTATTCATTTATGCTCAATTGATATTTTATCCAAATATAAGACTTGACACTTATTCTTTTGATATTTCATTTTCTTATATTTAATTCAATATTCTAACTTATTAGGATGGTTTTTAACTCTCATCCAGTACATTAGCTATCTCTTGTAGGTTTGAGTCCATCTGTATCTTTATCCATGTCTTTACTAATAAAGCTAAACAATAGGTGTGTATGTGTGTGTGTGTGTATGTATGTATGTGTGTGTGTGTGTATCTAGCATAGATCCCTGGGATACTCTATTGTAGACTTTCCTACAAATGGATATGAATCCATAAATTACTGTGCTTTGAGTCCTGTACCAGTTCTGAATCTATGTAACTGAACTATCATTTCTCCCATTTGTATCCTGTCCACAATGCCAAGTCTACCTTTAAATCTAGGCAAACTAAAATTACAAAGTTTTTCTCTTCTGCCATCTAGGAAGCCTAGTATTAAGGGAAGCAAATTTTAAATTTGTAACTGACTCAGTGCTTACTTAGCACAGCTCACTGGTTTATATGGCAGTTCAAATTAGAAAATATCCCCCAACAGTTTGATGTAGTTAGCCACCAGCATAACCTCATGCAGGCTCTTTCAGTTTTCAGCATAGTTTCGGAACTCAGAGCATTCTAGATTTTAATCCATCCCAATTCGTTCCTTTTACAGATGAGGAAACGAGGCACAGAAAAGTTAAGTGTATACAGATGTTAAAGTCACAAAGGTAAAAGTGACAGAGCAAAATTAAAACCCAGGCCCTCTGACTACAAATCACTTGTCTTTCCTTAGTACCATCAGGGACAAGCTCTCTCAAAATGAAACAAAATGCAGAATATCATAAGTCGAAAGAAATTGAGACTTAAGAGTTATATTTTTGTGCATACTGAACGTGAGCCCTAATGGCTGGTGGCATAGTGTTTGACACTCAGAGCAGTAAGGAAATGCACTTTGCAAATTTCAGTCAGATCAGGCTACCTATCAAAATGCTGATTATGTATAAGAAAATTAAATCTGTTATATGCAAACATCCAAATAAAAATAGAAAAATGCATTTTGAAAATACCAAATTCTGTAGGCTTTATGGTGACATAACCAAAAAAAAATTGAAACGTTGCTAAAATTTTCTTAATTTTTCATGATGGCACAGAATAAATATTAGTCAAGTCTCAACTGTTAGCAGTGTGGATTTTTAATGCTGAATTTGAGTCGAAATATTATAATTCGCTTTTGGTAAATAGTCTCGTTATTCCAAGAACTGTTTAAAATATAACTATTCATAAAAGACATTTAAAAAGTTTGCCCTGATTCCCTTAGGATTATTCATAAAAAATAAGAATGGCCTACAAATAACTAAATAGATCCAAAGGTAAGAGCAACTTTTGATATCACCAGCAAGTTGAATAAGCAAACATTTGGCTGATTTTGTAGTATTTTTTCTAGATTTTTCAGATAAGCTCTTCCCTTTCAGTTGGTGAAATGGAAAGTACCAAAAAAAATCATCCCCAGTCAGAAAGTTTCATTTTTTTTTCTCTTTGCACCCCCAGCTCTTAGCATGACACATAGTAGGCTCTTAGTAGATGCTTTTTGATTGATTGATAACATGAATCCTTTGCACAAAATCACTTTAACAATTTCCATTTATTATTACCTTTAAACCCTGTGGATTTCAGCCTCTGGGAAAGCTACTGCATAGCTACTGAACGGTAATATAGCCTTCAAAATCATCTCATCATGGAAAATATAAGGCAATCTGCGTGTACATTTCATCTAGATAAGAACACATACTTTGGTGTAATCAGGTACTTTTCAGGTAAGAGCTCATGTTTGATTTGATTTAAGACAATAGCAATAAACAGCAAGAGATAACAGAAAATAGGAGCAGATAGGGAACATGCACATCCCATATATTGTTCTTATCTCAGTAATTTTCTGTAGCTTATGGAAAACCAAAAAAAAAAAAAAATCCCTGCAAATACATGTCTATTATACCGCTGGGCTCTCAAATAAGCATCAAGTCCCTCCATGTAAATGTCCTCCATTCATTCGCTTTCTCATTGTTAATATTGTGTCTTGACCTTGTGACATCCTGGGGAATGTTTTTAGGTATATTAAGTGATCCCAAGGAAATAGATTTTCTATAAATCTATAAGATGTCATTAATGATAAAGTCATTTGTTTGCTGGCTCTTTCTTTTTTTTTTCCAAAAGGGGCTTGTTTCTTCTGCTTGAGAGAAAAGCAGTCTCACCCTTTTTATACCCACATAACATGTAGAATCCTCTTATTCAAATGTGCAGGACTTGATGTGCCAAAGCAACTGGCAGGTGGAAGACAGATTGAGGTATTCACTCTTGCCTGGAAAGTGAGGCGATCTGATCCTTTGAAAGTAGCAGCCGGCACATCCCTGGTAATAGAGACAATAGCAGGGGTGAGGGGTGAGGGTTGAGAATGGAGCCTCCCAAATGAGATTTTTGCCATGTGAACAGTGCTCAGAGTAGCACTGCACAGCTCTGTCAGATCCTGGAACCTGCAGGGATGGAAAGGACTTATATGGAGTAGGAGAAGAAGCCTTCCTGCTCTTCATGTTTGGAGTACACGGTTATGATAGGGATATTCAGGGTAGTGACTTCACTTGGACTTTTCATATCATGGCAAAATGGTGACCACTTTGGCTGCAAATCAACTGGTTACCCTTATGGAGAAAGCCTACCAGATGAGAACTACCTCTGATCCTAAGATATAGAAATTGTACTGTACCCTTCACTTAGGGATCCATACCATGAAGCCGCCCTTTTACCAGTGAAGCAAGGATCTAGGAGGCTCATCTCAGTGTTTTCTTGTTTATTTCATTCTAAATGGAAAACTCCAGGGACATAATCTGATCCAGCAAACATTTATTAAGCAAGATACTGGGCTAACTATAGATGACTGAAAGATAAAATCCTCAGTCATATTACCCACATACTGGGTCCTGCTTTAGTATTCCTTCTTTCTGCCTTCCCAGCTGCTTGCAAACATGTCCACATCTGCATCCTTCAAAATCCTTCATTTGACCCTGATCATCTCATCAAGCTGTTGTCCTAAATCTCTCTTCTCATTTCATAGCCATGCTCTTGGAATAAATCTGTCTATGGTCTTTGCCTCTAGTCTCCTCTTAATCCCTTCTCAACATCTTAAATTCTGTGTTTTGACCTCATCCCTCAGCTGTAACTGCTCTCTCTAAGGTGAAGAAGGATGCCAATCGCCACATCCTGAGAACTTTTCTCGGGCCTTATCCTTCCTGACCTGTCTTAGGGACCCACCTTCTCCTCTTTAGATAATCTCTCATTTCATGACATTGCTCTTCATTCTCTTTCTATCTATGTGGTCATTCCTCAGTCTTCTTTACTCTATCATTATCCTTGCTCAGATACTCAACTCAAGGTGACTTCTTCTTTCTATAAACACCTTGTCTCTTGCTAAAGTTGTCAGTGTTCATGGATTCACTTATGTTCTCTAGACAGCTGACACACATTAAGCCCCAGACTCTCTCCTGAGGTCCAGCCTTGGATTACCAACTATTACCCATTTCCCACTTGATGCACTGTAGGCATCTCAAATACAACATGTCCAAAACAAAATTCATTATCTTTCTCAGAAACTCTCCCCTCTTCCTACTGTTCTTATTTCTGCTAAAGCCACCATCATTTTCATTGAAATCAGGTTCACATCCTCACTGTACTGGTGAGTACATCTGAACTGGTCCTTTTCCCTCACCTATTATCTGATCAATTGTCAACTCTTATCAATTCTACATCCACAGTGCCTCTCACCACCTCACACCACCTGATTTAAGACCCTCATCATTGGCTGTTTGGGCTATCAAAATAGCCTTCTAATTGGTATCCCAGTCTCAAGTCTGTCTCCTCTCCAGTCCATCCTCAGCACTGCTGTCTAGGTGATCATCCCAAGAAAGAGATCTGACCAAGTCATTCGCCTGCTCAGAAATCTCTAGTGGCTTTTTGTTGCCTGTAGGATCAAATTAAATTTAAATCCCTTGTTGGCCATTTATTAAATTTCTTTCCAATCTGGTTTGTGCTTCTTTTTCTAGATTGATAAAATGTTGTATTTCTTCATGTACTTGTTCAGTCAAACAAGCTCTTCTCATGGGATATTCCTTCTTCTGACTTCATTCCTTTGCATAGACTGTCTCCCCATACTATACATACTTTTATTTACCATTTCTTTCTCTGGAGTTGAATAACATCTTCCTTCATGGGTCCTTTGTAGTTGGTTTGAGTATTTATGAGTCTTTCAAAGTTGTTCTTATAATAATATTTCTGTTACTATATACAACGTTCTTTTGTTCCTGTTCATTTCACTTTTCATTATCGCCTGTAAGTCTTTCCATGTTTTTCTAAAATCAATCAGCTCATCATTTCTTAAAGTACAGCAGTATTCCATCACAATCATATACCACAAAGGAAAAATATCTTTTCAGTTGTGGGTTTGTCTGAGTTTTTGATGCTCAGCTCAAATAAATCAAATACCTCTCTTTGTGACTGTGTTATACCTGGTTATTTGAAATTCTCGTATCATTAGGTTATTTTAATGCTTTATTGATGCTCTTTTAAAATATTTCTGTCACTTTTTGATGACTCCTCCCCTAACCCAGAATCTTCTTTTAAAATAAATAATTGCAGTTAAGGGTAAACACCTACAATCATCATGTTGCTTTTGTCTAAAAATGTAGGTTTTCCTTTGCATCTGTAGTTCTCCATCTCTCTTCTTAAAGGAAGAAAGGATGCTTTGCCATTAGTCCTATAAAGACATATTTAGACATGGCTTACATTTATGAGAATACTTAAAGGATTTTGGGGGAAGTTATATATTGAATTGATGATATGCTTAAAAAGAGAAGATCCATGTAATAGAGATTCACAGTATCACATATGTACATCTTCTGCATGCATATGGAACTTTATTTTGTGTTTAAAATTTTTAAAAACGTATTTTATTAAAAAAAGAATTAAAAAAGAAAAAGGTAAGCAAAACAAAACAGGACAGGACATTGTCATGTGTTCAGCAGAATATCTGGAAGGATTCAAACTATGTAACAATAAATTTCCATTTTAAGAAAAAATATATAATAAGTAGAAGAAATTATATTCATAAGACTCCAATCTTTTCTTTACCTCCTTGTAGGTTATTCTTTTGTTCTCTGCTGCATACAGTTTTTACTTCATTCTTTTCCTCTTTCATCCCACCCCACTTCCCTCAAGCAGGCTATAGTTAAGTAAGGATCTATCTATCTATCTATCTGTCTATATATATATGTATGTATGTATGTAGATAACACACATATTTTACTTATCCATGCTAATTCTTTACTTTAATTCTGCTCCTTAATTTGCCTTGCTATTACTTAACTTCTCATCCAAAGATCCCTCCTTTGTGTTCTTTCCCCACTCTGCTTCCCTATCCCCCTATTTTTCCCCCTCATTTCTTTATATATATTAGAGAGTGCTGTACCCTTCATGGTATATATGTAGTGCTGACTATCACTATTCACATTCCAAATATGAGTAGGATTTCACAACTCTGAGCCCTCCTCCCCCTTCTAATGCCTCTGTGTCTATTCTTCTTCTGTACCTCATTTATGCGGCATAATTACTATTTTTACCTTGACTCTGCCCCAATCTTATTTGTTGAACTACTCAGTAGTTAATCTTAAACATATGGAATATATTTCCATGTAAAAATCATAAACAATTTGTCCATGTTAAATTCCTTGAAAATGATCTTAGAGTTAGCTCTTATATGTGAAATTTTCTATTGAATTTGGGTTTGGTTGAAAGATAGGCCTAAAAATCTTCAAGTTTGTTTAATGCTTATTTTTTCATTCAATATTATAGATAATTTTGCTGAATATGATAGTTTAGGCTCTAGGCCTAGGTCTTTTGTTTGCCTGTATATAAGATTCCATGACCTGTGGTCTTTTATTGTAGCCCCGGATAAGTCCTATACGATTCTAATTGTAGCTTCAGCATATCTGAAATGTTTTTCTTATTTCTTACAACATTTTCTCTTTGATCTGGGGGTTTCAAAATTTGGCAAAATTATTACTATGTGTTTTTTACAAAGGATCTCATTGAGGTGGTGATCAGTGGATTTTTTTTTGTATTTTCACTTTTCACACATGTACTGGCATTCCAAGACAATTTTCTTTTTCTACAATAGCTTTTTATTTTTCAAAATACATGCAAAAGTTGTTTTCAACATTCACTTTTGCAAAATCTTGTGCTCCATATTTTTCTCCCTCCTTCCCCATCTCCTCCCTCCCTTAGGGAGGAAGTAATCCAATATAGATAAAACATGGCAATTCTTCTAAACATTTCCCCATTTATCATGCTGTACAAGAAAACTCAGGTCAAAAATGGGAAAATTAGAGGACAAAACCAGCAAGCAAACAACAACAACAAAAAAGGTCAAAATATTATGTTGTGATCTACCCTCAGTCCCAATAATTCTCTTTCTGGATGCAGATGGCTCTCTCCATCACAAGTCTATTTCAATTGCCTTGAATCACTTCTTTGTTCAAATGAGCCAAGTCCATCACAGTTTATCACCACATAATCTTGTTGTTGCTGTGTACAATGTTTTTTTTTTTGTTCTACTCACTTAGCATCAGTTTATGTAAGTCTCTCCAGGACTGTCTCAAATCATCCTGCTGACTCTTTCTTTAAAAAACAATACTATTCTGTTACATTTGTAGGTGAATAGAATTTTAGAAAAGTTAGATATGATAGACCTCTAGAGAAAATTGGATGGGAATGGAAAAGAATATATATTTTTCTCAGCAGTATATGGCACTTATACAAGAGCTGACCACTTATTAGGGCATAAAGATCTGAAAATCAAATGCAGAAAGGCAGAAATATTCAAAGAACCTTTTTTCAGATCATGGTGCAATAACAATTACATGTAATAAAGGACCAGGGAAAGATAGATTAAAAATTATTGGAAAGTAAATAATCTAATTCTAAAGAATGAGTGGGTCAAACCACAAATTGTAGAAACACTCGATAATTTCATCAAAGAGAATGACAGTAATGAGAGAAGTTATCAAAATTTATGGGGTACATTCAAAATAGTTCTTAGGGGAAATTTTAAATCTAAATGCTTGCATGAATAAAATAGACAGGAAACATATTCATGAATTAGGCATACAATTAAAAAGAGAAAGACAGAAAGAGAGAACAAATTAAAATCCCCAATTATACATCAAATTAAAAATTCTGAAACTCAAAGGAGAGATTAATAAAATTAAAAGTAAGAGAACTCTTCAACTAGTAAATAAAACTAAGAGCTGATTTTATGAAAGAAAAAAAAAACAATGAAACAGATACACCTTTTGTTAATTTGATTTTAAAAGAGAGAAGAAAACCAAATTACCAGCATCAAAAATGGAAAGAGTGAATTCACTAGCAGTGAAGAGTAAATTAAAGGAATAATTAGGAGCTATTTTTCCCAACTAACTCCTACAAATTTGACAACCTAAGTGAAATGGAGAAACATTTTTTTTAAAATATAGAAATTGTAGAGGTTAACAGAAGAGGAAATAAAATATTTAAATAAAAAAGGTATAACACCCTACAACAAACCTTCTGACAAGCCTCTCAAAACTAGCTGGCCTGGATATCAAGTGAGGGAAACTCTTGGTTGTTTGTTCCATACTGAAAGTCTTTTCACATTTCTTAGAGTAATTCAGTCAGGAAGTATTTATTAATTGCATACTTTGTGATGGATATTTTACTACATGTTAGGAATATAAATACAAAAGACAATCTTTGCTCTCAAGGTGCCTATAGTCTAAAAGGGAAACAACATGAAAACAACTGTATAGAAATAAAATAGGTACAGACTTAAAATGGAGATGATCAACAGAGAGAAAGCACCAGAATTAAGGGAGCTCAGAAAAAGCTTCCTATATAAGATGAAATTTGAAGGAAGCCAAGGAAATCAGGTGGTAGAGATGAAGAAGAGCACTCTGGGAATGGCAAACAGCTAGTAAAAATACCTGGAGTCAGGATATAGAATATCTCATGTGTGAAATAGCAAGGGGGCCAGTGTCACTGGGATACAATGTATGTGGGTATGGGAGTGGGTAGAATAGTTACAAGCTTGTGAAAGACTTTGAATTCCAACCAGAGGATTTCACTTTTGATCGTGGAGATGATGGGAAGTCACTAGAATTTGTGGAAGATGGTAGGGAAGGGATGTGTGACAGCTGAGCAGAGGTTAAACTGAAGTGGAGAGAAACTTGAGACAGAAAAATCAACCAGTAGGCAGGATATTGCAGTTGTCTCTCAAGACCTCAGAGATAGTTTCACACCATGCTGAGGCATGAGAGAAAAAGTTTGGTTATATACTTTAATATAAGTAAAGAGTGTTGACATGATTTGGTCTGTAACCTCCAAACCACAGCGAGTTTATCCTGTTGCGTTACTTAAATGCACATTTGAAGAATTAGTGAGGTTTTTTTATTGTTGTTCATCTGTGAATTGGACTAGAGAAGGCGTTCTTAATCTGGAGTCCATAGGACACAAAGGGGCCCATGGAGAAATTTCAGGGCATCCATGAACTTGAATATGGGACCAATACATCTTTATTTTCACTACCCACAACCTGAGATTTACCATTTCCTTCAATTATTTTAACATATTTTGAGTTTAACATATTCCTGAAGCTTCCCCAAACTGACAGTGGGATCTCTCACACCAAAAAAGTCAAGAACACCTGGACCAAATGGCCTCTGGGGTCCCTTTCACCCCTCAGATTCTGTGTAAGAGAAAAATGAACAAATAGAACCAAGTATCTATTTGCCTGAAGGTTTATTCTTTTAAACTGAATAAATGACTATATTTTACTGGGAGTGAACAGCATCAATACTGAAAATGAAATTGTTTTTATTTGCACATTTTCCCTAGGTTTTATTTTATTTTGAATCTATTTAATTAGAAACAAATGTTCACCATTGATTTCCGGTTGAATAAATTGCAGGTTAAGTTTGAATTCTCCTAACCAATAACTAAAATGATCAATTATCCTAGTATTCCTAATGAAAAGATCCAATTGGGTCCACTTAGTAATTCTATTACAATGACAATAACCAATCATTTTCCTTCACACTACAGACTGAGCTGCAATATATGATTATAGGACGACAGGATGATGATCAGGCAGAGAAAAAGAAATGGCAGGGTAGCCCAGGTGACACTATAAAGCTTGTAAATGTAAAGAAATTGTAGGATATTCAACAGAAATTTTAGCTGCTGAAGTCAAATTGGTGTGCTGCTGGTTACATATTCCCTTCTTCAGAAATTAAGGATGTTTTCTCTTTCATGTCAAATAGAAGAGTATGTCAGTTGTGCGAGGAGACAAAATTACTGGAGAAATTGAAGAGATGGTTTTGCTTTTAAAAGCCTTTAGCAGATTTCGCTTTCCCCTGGATGAAAAGCTGAGTTGGAAAGCTCATGGTGCTAATGAGCCTACTGAAAAGAAAAAACTGCCCCAGAAAGGGAATGGAACCCAAGACACTGTCCTCATTTGCACTGATTTTTTATTTATTCAAGAAGCCTTTATCAAATTCTTGTAATGTGCCTGGCATTATGGGTAAAACAGAAATGAAATAGACCAAACCTTCAAGGAGCTTACAGTCTTTTGGGGAAAGAAAAAGGGAAGCAGCATGCATACAAAAAGACAAAACTGGGGTCTGCACAAAATATGTTCAAAATGAAGAAAAAATAACTTGGAATGGAGGTACCCGCAACTGAGGGAATCGGGAAAGGCCTTCTGTAGGAGATTACCACTTGAGCTAAGCCTTGAAGGAAGCCAGGAAATGAAAGAGCATTCATTCCAGGCACAAGAGATAGCCTGTGTAAAATCCCATTAAAGAGGCCATTTTGGCTAAAATATAGAGGAACTGAAGGGAAAGGCTTTAAATGTTGCACTGAAGGCTTTGTGTTCTATTAGAGGCCATAGGGAGCCACTAGAGCATTTATCAACTGAACTAACTGGCCTCATTTAACACACACACATACACACACACACACACACACACACACACACACACACATACTTCTCTCTCGTCATTAATATTCATCAGTCTGGAGTAAGAAAGTTTTAAATTACATGCTGTTTTGTGACTATAGCATATTTGGCAGACACTAAGACACTGCTCGTTCAACCTGTTGTATTTTAGTATTATTTCAGAGATATAACACTAAAGTAAAGCACTTAAATAATTTCAAAAATCTTATTCTGACAAAGAGTCCTTGGGCTTCTCCAGCTTTCCTAAGGGATATCTAACACTAAAAAGGTCAAGAATTGAACCCATTGACTAGAAAGTCTCTGAAAATTTTGTCCACCCCTCAGATCCTGTGCAAGTAAAAGCAAATAGAAGCAAAGAAATTCAGTAATTTCCGTACTATTTGTGTTTGATTTCTGAAAATGATACTGGAACCTTGTGAACACGCTGAAGAGAAGAGGCCCGGGTGATAGCATAGATAGGGAGATTCAGAACAGACTGAACAATCAGAACTAGAGAGTGTTTATTAATGGATTGAGTTCAAGTTGGTAGATGATCTTCATTGGAGGAGCATGGTGTTCTGTTCTTGCTGCTATTCTAGTTAAACATTTTAAACAACAACTTCAACTTGGATGAAGGTATAAATGGCATACTTCTGAAATGTGTGGTTGGCATAAAACTGGAATGGATGGCTTTTATTATTATTTCTGACAAAATTAGGATATAAAAGAATATCGATAGACTAGCGTTTCAAACTTAAGTTTTCCAGAATGCCCAAATTCACTATTCCCTGCTCCCCAGCAAACAAAATCCTGTTTTTTTTATTGAAATCCTTTTAGTCACCTGGATTTGCTACCTCAAAGTCGTACTCACTTTTTCCTTTACCAAATCAAGATAATACTTCCATACATTCTCCATCCTCTCCATTTACATTCACAACAATCAAGTTTAGCGATCAGCAGGATGATTTCAGAGAGGCCTGGAGAGATGCTGATGCTGAATGAAATGAACAGAACCAGGAAAGCATTGTACATGGCAACAGCAAGATTATACAATGATCAGTTCTGATGGATGTGGCTCTTTTTAACAATGAGATGATTCAGGCCCGTTCCACTGTATTTGTAACAAAGAGGGCTATCTACACCCAGAGGAGAGTACCATAGTAACTGAAGGTAGATCACAATATAGCATTTTCATTCTTTTTGTTGTTTGCATGCATTTTATTTTTACTCATTTTTTTCTTTTTTGATCCAATTTTTCTTGTGCCTCAAGATAATTGTATAAATATATATGCATATATTCTATTTAACATATATTTTAACATGTTTAACATACACTGGATTACTTGGCATATAGGGGAGGGAGTGGGAGAAAGGGGTTGATATTTGGAACACAAGGTTTTGCATAGGTCTCTGTTGAACAATCATCTGTGTATATGTTTTGAAAATAAAAAACTTTAATAAAAAATAATCGAGTTTAAACAATTATCACCTCCTTCCTGCCCTGTTGTAATTGCCTTCTGATTCTCAGGTCTCCTTTTTCCAAGTCATCTTGCTCATAACTGTCAGATGAATCTTGCTAAGGCACAGGTTTCACCATGTCATGTTCCTGCTCAAAAATTTTAGTGGCTCCTTATTGTCTCTGGAATAAAATAGAAATTCTTCTGCTTGGTACTTAAAGCCCTTTGCAATGTAGCTCAAATCTTCTTTTTCCAGACTTATTTTACATTACTCTCCTTCCTTAGTCAATATTCTAGGTACGTTGGCTTGCTTTTTTGTTCCCCAAACTCTATATTCTAGCTCCCACATCTGTATTGTTGGTCAATCTGTCCCATGTTCCCAAAATGTCCGTTTTTCTCACATTCATCTTTTAAAATCTTTAACTTCCCTCTAGGCTTAGCTTAGATGTCACCTGACCCTTCTCATTGTTTTGTTTTTTGTTCTTTTATCCCTATTACCAAGCTTAGCATTTAACACAGGGTTGGTCTCAAATAAATTCTTGTTGATGTAAATTGAAAAGTAACTAGTAAGATGCAGATCTGATAGTATCACTATACTGTCCCCCAAACCTTTAGTGGCTCCCCATTGGCTCTAAAATAATAGACTTTTTAGCATGGTAGGTAAGGCTCTCTACAATCACGTTCCAAATAGCTTTCCTGCTTTATTCAGTAGCATTCCCTTTCATTAATTCTGCATTCCAACAAACTAGATTATTAACTATTTTCATAGTTCTGTGTGCTGTGTCCTCCCTTTATTCATCCATCTTTTCATCCACCCATCCCTCCATTTATCTGTCCACCCACTTGTCCATTCATTCATGTATGCATGCTAGTTAGCCAGGCTGTTCTTATTCATTTAAGTCTTTCAGAATACTTATTTTCCTTGAAAACTTAACTCAGGTGACTTTTTTTTTTCTGAGGCAATTGGGGTTAAGTGACTTGCCGAGGGTCATGCAACTAGGAAGTGTTTCCTGTCTGAGGCCAGATTTGAACTCAGGTCCTCCTGACTTCAGGGCTGGTGCTCTACCACTGTGCCACCTAGCTGCCACATTAGGTGACATTTTCCTAACAAGTCTTTCTTAATTTCCTTAATAGAAGATATACCTTCCTGCTACTTTTTCTTGAATACTTGGCTTTATTATAAAAAATAAGTTTTTTTGACATATTCTGTTTCTTCTCTCCCTCTCAGAGAGCTATCCATTATGAGAAATAGTATTTTTGAAGAGGAAAAAATAATCAGCACAGCTGTTCAATACTTTGAAAAAGTCCAAAGACATGTACAGTTAGTAACACCTGTGAACCCCCGTCCTCCAACAAAGCAAAGGGGTAGGTTAGAGATATTTTCTCAAGTCTCTTGGAATTCCACTTGCTTTTTAAAAATTGTGTAGCATTCACTTTTTTTTTAATAAAGCTTTTTATTTGCAAAACATATGAGTGACCTTTCAACATTGACCTTTGCAAAAAAACTTTTTTTTTCCCAAGCTTTTCCTTTCCCTCCCCCCGCCCCCCACCCCTAGATGACAGGTAATCTAATACATGCTAGATAGGATAAATTATATGACAAGTACAATACATGTATAGATATCTATACAGTTATCTTACTGCACAAAAAACATCAGATCTAGAAAGAGAAGAAGAAAAAAAACAACCTAAGAAGGAAAACAGAATGCATGGAAATATTCACAGAAAGCGTTAAAATGCTGTGTTGTGGTTCACTCTCAGTTCCCACAGGCCTCTCTCTGGATGTATATGACTATCTTCATCGCAGCACAATTGGTTTGAATCACATCATTGTTGAAGAGAACCATGTCCATCAAAATTGATCATCGTATAGTCTTGTTGCTGTGTATAATGTTCTCCTGGTTCTGCTGATTTCACTCAGCATCAGTTCATGCAAGTCTCTCCAATCCTCTCTGAAATCCTCCTGTTGGTCATTTCTTACAGAACAATAATATTCCATAACATTCATATACCATAATTTATTCAGCCATTCTCCAATTGATGGGCATCTTTTCAATTTCCAGTTTCTTGCCACTACAAAAAGGGCTGCCACAAACATTTTTGCACATGTGGGTCCCTTTCCCTCCTTAAAAATCTCTTTGGGATATAGGCCCAGTAGAAACACTGCTGGGTCAAAGGGTATGCACT
>JAJPUD010007091.1:80477-114987 GCA_023553655.1 Myrmecobius fasciatus
TTTCTGAAATGGGACTATTTAAGTAATTTATTTCCTCTTCTGTTAATCTGGGCAATCTATATTTTTGTAGATATTCCTCCATTTCACTTAGGTTATCAAATTTATTGGCATACAGTTGGGCAAAGTAACTCCTGATTATTGCTCTAATTTCCTCTTCATTGGTGGAAAGTTCTCCCTTTTCATTTTTGAGACTAACAATTTGATTTTCCTCTTTCCTTTTTCTAATTAAATTAACTAGAGGTTTATCTATTTTGTTGGTTTTTTCATAAAACCAACTTTTAGTTTTATTTATTAATTCAATAGTTTTTTTACTTTCAATTTTACTAATCTCTCCTTTTATTTTTAGGATTTCAAGTTTGGTATTTGATTGGGGGTTTTTAATTTGTTCTTTCTCTAGCTTTTTTAGTTGCAAGCCCAATTCATTGATTTTCTCTTTTTCTATTTTATGCAAATAAGCATCTAGAGATATAAAATTTCCCCTTATTACCGCTTTGGCTGTATCCCACAAATTTTGGTATGTGGTCTCATTATTGTCATTCTCTTGAATGAAATTAGTAATTGTGTCTGTAATTTGCTGTTTCACCCATTCATTCTTTAGGATAAAATTATTTAGTTTCCAATTGCTTTTTGGTCTATTTTCTCCTGGCCTTATATTGCATGTGATTTTTATTCCGTCATGATCTGAAGTAGCATTCACTTTTGATTATTTGGTGTGGTGTTATTCTTTCCATTTAAATTGCTGTGGTTATTGTTTTATAGTTATTGGGTTTTTGATTCTGCTTACTCTACTTCCCATCAGTTTATATAGATCTTTCTATGATTCTCTTTATCCATCACACTCATCATTTCTTTTTTTTTATAAACCTTTTTATTTACAAAACATATGAGTGATTTTTCTACATTGACCTTTGCAAAAACTTTTTTTCCCAAGCTTTTCCCCTCCTTCCCCCCACCCCCACCCCTAGATGACACGTAATCTAATACATGCTAAATAGGATAAATTATATGACAAATACAATACATGTATACATATTTATACAGTTATCTTACTGCACAAGAAACATCAGATCTAGAAAGAGAAGAAGAAAAAACAAGTTAAGAAGGAAAACAAAATTCATGGAAATATTCACAGAAAGCGTTAAATTGCTATGTTGTGGTTCACATTCAGTTCCCACAGGCCTCTCTCTGGATGTATATGACTATCTTCATCGCTGAACAATAGGAACTGGTTTGAATCACATCATTGGTGAAGAGAACCATGTCCATCAGAATTGATCATCTTATAGTCTTGTTGCTGTGTATAATGTTCTCCTGGTTCTGATGATTTCATTCAGCATCAGTTTATGCAAGTCTCTCCAGGCCTCTCTGAAATCCTCCTGTTGGTCGTTTCTTACAGAACAATAATATTCCATAACATTCATATACCATAATTTATTCAGCCATTCTCCAGTTGATGGGCATCCATTCAGTTTCCAGTTTCTAGCCACTACAAAAAGGGCTGCCACAAACATTCTTGCACATGTGGGTCCCTTTCCCTCCTCTAAGATCTCTTTGGGATATAGGCCCAGTAGAAACACTGCTGGGTCAAATGGTATGCACTGTTTGATAACTTTTTGAGCATAGTTCCAAATTGCTCTCCAGAATGGTTGGATCCACTCACAGTTCCACCAACAATGTATCAGTGTCCCAGTTTTCCCACATCCCCTCCAACAGTTATCATTATCATTTCCTGTCATTTTAGCCAATCTGACAGGTGTGCCACACTCATCATTTCTTATAATGCAATAATATTCCCATACATTGATGTACCATAATTTGTTTATCCATTACCTTCTACTTCCACTTTTAAACAATAAGAAAAGTGCTGCTATGAATATTTTGGAGTATATGGTAATGTTTTTCTTATCACTGGCTTTGTTGGGGTATAAGCTAGGTAATGGAGTCTCTGCTCCAAAAAGTATAGCTATTTTTGTCGTTTTAGTTACATAATTCCAAATTGTTTTCTAGAATGTTTGTACCATTTCTCAGCTCCACCAAATATGTATTAATTTGCTTGTTCTTCTATACCCACCCAACATTATTGCTATTTTTGTCAGTTTTGCCAATTTGCAGAGTAATGATGAAACATCAAAGTTGTTTTGATTTCCATTTCTCTTATTGGTAGTGATTTGGAACTTTTTTCCCATGGAGTTGTCTGGAATATATTTATTGATTGTTTATGTATCTTGGATACCAAATTTTTATCTGAGAAATTTGATACAAAGATGTTTTCCTGTTAGACGGCTTCCTTTCTTATCCTAAAGGCATTAATATTGTCTGTGTAAAAGCTTTTCTGTTTCAAGTTCCTTCTGCTGTAGACTCAGTATTATGTTCTTTTAGGTATTTTAATCTTTTTGAGGTGGCTCTGTTCCTATTTGTTCTCTTCCCCTTACCCTTAATCCATCTTCTCCTTTAATCCCATTTCCCTTTAGGTTTTTATTAGTTCTTATGTGCCTGTTTTTAATCTGATTTTATAATTTTTCTGCTACCCCCATTTTGTTACTTTTAGTCCAATAGATCTCCCTTCCTCTCCTCCTCTGCAGCTAATCATGTTCATTAGTTGTTTTTTTTTTTATTTCATTTTTGTACTCCTTTCTAAAAAGGATTTCTCGCACTCTTTTCATTATGCATCATCTCTTTCTGTGTACTCCAGACCTTCATTCTCTGATTCAAGAACGCTATAATTAACTGGTCTTTCTTTTATCTCACGCAATCAGAACTTCTATTGTATCCTTTCTAGGCTTGCCCCTGTAGGCATTTTCTGCCAGTGTCTTATAGAGCTTGCTCTGGTGATTTTCCTTTTTCATTGTGCTTCACACCCAGAACTGTGGTAATTATTGCAGGTGTCCAAGAAGACACTGACGGGTAACAGGGCCCTTACTCCATCACATCCTTGATTAATCAGCACACTGCTGATTTACAGCCTTTTCTAATCTGGGTACCTTTTTCCACATTCATCTCAAAATCTCCTCCCTATGTCTATGTTCTTCCATTTGCTGAGGAGCCAATTGTCCCCTGGGATTCCAACTTTCCTTCCCCCAGGACAAGTAGTTTTTGTTTTTTGTAAAAAGCACCAAACTTCCAGACCCTATCCAGTGAAATCTCCTCATCTCCCTTCACTGGCCATCTCTTCACCCAAAGGGTCATTCGTCAATGGAATTCCTTCTGACCTACAAAGTAAAGCATCCTTCCTTTCCTCCTCTTTCCCCACTCCTTACCCAATCCAATGTTTGCTTTTCTCTTTCTGAGACCCTGAAATTGCCTTCTCCTCACTACTACTCCTTTATTTGTCCCAGACATGTCCTTCATGCCTCTCTGTTCTATCAACCTCCCCTACATGGATGCCCCCATCCATGTCGTACTATAGTCCCTCAAAAGCATTCACCTGTACAAATTGTTATCAGGTTCTTCCCATAACGTCCATCTGCCTATTCAGTTTTGCTTCTCAGCTGCCAGATTTCTGCCTTCACCTGTCTCCTTGTGGACCTTTTGTACTTTTTTATATCTCTTGGGTACCAAAGGAAGAAATATCTTTCTAGATTCTCTGCTATCACAGTTTTGCTGTTGCTGTCCTTGGCTGCTCCATTTATTCATTCTTCTTGAATTTTTTTTTTCTGTTGTTTGTAAGTGTCCAAGAAGCAAATTATCTGTTTTATTCTGTTTTTTCTAAAAATGTTTAAAATCCTTGTTTATTTTTTTCCTTTGTCCTGTATGATTAAACTCAAATGTTCAGGATAAAGTCATCCTAGACTATATTCTAAGCTTCATTGCTCTCTTAAATAAATTATTCCATTCCCTCCTTTTTTAATGAGTGAGGAATAGTCTTGTAGTACTCAAATGTCTTTTTTTTTGTATTTGAAGTTCTGATGGCTTGTACAATTTGTTGCTTCTAAATTGAGCTGTTAAATTTAACCACTATATGTCTTGGGATTTGTAATCTTGGGTACTTTTGTAAAGGATATCTATGACATCTTTTAATTAGAATTTCATTTTCTATGTTTAGAAGTTCTGGGCTCTTCTCTTTTATTATTTCCTTCATTGTAGTGTTAAAGTTTTTATCATCTCATGTTTTTTCTGTAGAGATCCTTAAATGATCTCTACAAATACTATCTTTGATGTCAACAGGTTATGCTAGCATAGAATATTTTCCTTTAATGTTATTGTTTTTTTTTCTATATCATTAAATTATGCATAATTGCATTTATATAATTTTGTTTCTTTAGTGAAATGTGTCTTTGCCAATTCAAGTTTTTCTATTCTATTCATTATTTTTTGCTGTGTGGGAAATAAATATTCTCATTTCTCTGTTTGCTTCTTAATATATTTTATTTATTAAATATTACCCAATTACATTATTAAAATTTTTAACATTAAATTTTTTAAAATATTAGTTCCAAACCATCTCCTTCCCTCCTGCTTCTTCCTTATCTCTTCAGAAGAAAAGCAATATGATACTAATTAGACATGTGAAGTCATGCAAAATGTATCTCCATATTAATTGTATTGGAAAAGAAAGCACACACAACAAACAAGGACAGATAAAGAAACTGAAAAATTATGCTTGAATATGTGTTCAGAGTTCATCAGTACTCTCTGGAAAAAGGTAATATATTTCATTATGACTCCTTTGAAATTTTTTTGGATCATTGTCCGATCATTGACCAGGATAACTAAGTCTTTCACAGTTGTTCATCCTTACAGTTTTGCTGTTGTTATGTACAATGTTCTCCTGGTTATTCTCAGTTTAGTTTGCATCAGTTCCTGTTCTTTTTTTCCTGAAGCCATCCTAATTATCATTTCTTAAAGCACAATCACATTCTGTAATGATTATATGCATCATCTTTTCAGTCATTCCCCAACTGATGGATTTCCCCTTAGTTTCCAATTTTTAATAACACAAAAAAGCTTTATTAGTATTTTGTCCAAATATTTTCTTTTTTTTTAATATCATTGGAACACAGAACTAGTAGTAGTATTCCATAGTTTTACAACTCTTTGAATATAGTTTCAAATTGTTCTCCAGAATGGTTGTACCAGTTCACAACTCTACCATCAGAGCTTTTGTGTCTTCATTTCTATTTTCAACCACTCAGGACTAGCATGCTGTTCTCTTAAGATTCTAGAGAATCTTCTGTCTCATCAAAGATTGGATCATTTTCCTTTGTTTTTCTGTATTTATTCATAAATGCCTGACTTCTTTATTAGATCTGGAAGCCATATTTCTCTCTGATTTTGTTTTTTCCCTATTTATCTGTCTGTTTATATTTAAGGTCATGAGTTTTCTTCTTCCTAAAATCTTTGATACGTTGTCTTCTTATGTTCTCTCTTGTTTCCCTATCATTCACTATTATGAACTCGTTCCCCCCTCCCTTACTTCCCTGTTACTCACTTTATTACTCTTTTCCCTTTGATTCTGGTTTCCTTGAGGGCAGGATCTAAAAATCACCTCACCTCCTCACACATTGGGAGATTCATGTTTCATCAGCTTATATCTCTGCCCCAAATAATTTTAGTATGGTCATTCATAACTGTCTCTAGCACACGCACATACATGCGCGCGCGCGCACACACACACACACACACACACACACACACACATTGTCCTGCCCTAGTGAGTTGTTCTCCTCCCTCCATTCATAACTTCTTTGGCCTGAAAATGACAGGACAGAACTTTTCAACACTGTTTATCCCGGCACTGGTCATTCGGTGCTCTTCAGCATTGGTACTTTCAGGTTGCAGCCCCTGGCAGGCTTTTGCTACTATGTGGCTGTGTCCAAGCTATGTTTTGATCCCTGAGCAAATTTCAAGAGTTTTCACAGCATTGTAAAGAAAGAGAAAGTATCAAAAAGCAAGGGTGGGATTTGATGTAAGACAGTGTTCTTTCCTTGACTCTACCCATGCAGCCTTGCTGCCTATAGTATGAGAAGTAAAAGAGGGGTTCTGAAAGTTCAGGGTCAATGTGTGTAGGTTTCTATGTTTAGAAATTTTTTGTTTTTAGTTTGGATATATCATGGAATCAGTTAAAATTGCTTCAACTTTGGTCCATAATTTCTGTTTTGAAAAAGTTTGAGTGGTCGGGGGGACTTAAAGAAAATGTTTCTAGCTGCTATCTAGTTATTAATGTAACCTGAAAGTCTAACACTTTGACTTTTAGTCTCCATGACATTGTCCTTTGTATAGATTGCATTTGTCTATCTCCCTATAGCTATCCTCCTTCCTTCCTCCATATAATGAAAATTCATTTGAGCAGAGTCCAAAGATATTTTAATGTATGTATCTTTGTGTATAAGTCCTTGCACTTGATACGCTTTCAATAGATGAATCTGAATTTGAGAATGGGAATGTCAAGATAGATACCCTTGAATATTGTAGTGACTACCCATAGAAGTGGAATCAGACTTGTTCTCCTTGATCCTAGAAAGCAAAACTAGTAGCAACATGGAGAAGTTTGGGGAAAAAAACAAATTTAAGCTTGACATCAAAAGAAAAAACTCTACCTGTAATGGTAGCTCTGTAAAAAGTAGTATCAGATATACAGAGATGATGGATTCTTCTTATTGGAGTCCTTCAACCTGACACTGGATGACCTTGTTGGTCATAATGAAGAGGGGATATTTTTTCAAGTATGTGTTGGACTAGATGCTCTATGGGTCCCGCCTAACTCTGAAGTCTGTGAGCACAAAGATCAAAAGTTAGAAATATTAACATATTGTTAGGAAGAAATTTATTTAACACATTTGAAACATCCATTGAAAAGGTTATCAAAGTTCCTAATGCTGTTTTGATGTGAATTATAGTTTTTCATCCCAAATAACTCTCTCTGCATGAAGGAAATAAATGCATTGGTTTTAGGAAGCCAGTGTTTGGGAATTGACCGCTTCGAGAAAGTTATATTATTTAGGAAGAAATAAATCCCTTCTACATTTGAAGTTCTTAAAACACTAACCCCAATGCAACTGGGGCAAATGTTACACACACACACACACACACACACACACACACACACACACACACACACCTCTCCCCCTTGTCTCCACCTTTTCTTTCCTGTCTCCCCCCTCCTTATTTTCTATCTCCAGGACAGAACTGACTGAATTAATTTCAGCAAGTTTTCCCTTAGCATAGGTGGTGTGACATAGTTGAAAACATATTGAATTTGGAGTCAGAGTACCATAATTCAACTATTGGCTCTGCTGCTTTCTTGTGACTTTTTTACAAATTGCTTCCTTTTTCTTAGCCTCAGTTTCCTTATCTATAAAATCAAGGGTTTGACCATAAATTTGCTTCCAGCCTGTGATCCTATGATGTCCCAATCATTAACAAATGATCTGAGTTTGGGAGGAGTGGCTTTTTTCAGAAGGGGGAGCTTCTTTTACATGTGTTACTTACTCCACTTTCTGTAGAGATTAAGTTTTGAAGGTAGAATCTGTTTTTGCACAAAGACACCTTGGGGCCCCAATGATTCACCCTTCGTTCTTCCTTCTTCCCCTTCTTTCCTTTTCTATTGCTTTCATGAACTCATTTAGCCAATGATACTTTAAACTAAAAATAACTTTCCTTGCCTTTCATCTACCTTTTGGATGCTTGGTCAACATTTCTACTAGGTCATCTTGTTCTGGAGGTTAAATTAGATTGCTCCATTCAGAGGACAACAGCCGCCTCTTATGGTTTCACTCTATTATGTTTTCAGAAGCTGACAGCTGGTCTTCTGCCTACTTAATTTTTACATTAAAAATTTTATTTATTTTTTAAATATTTCCTAGTTATATGTACAAAATTGTAATAATCGCTTTAAGATATATGACTGTCAGAGTCTCTTCCTTCCCTTTACTCCCTCCCCTCTACTTAAGAAAACAAGTGCTTTGATTTTATTTATACATGGGAGGCCATGTCAGACAAAATTCTATATTAGCCCCCTTGCAAACACACATGCACACCAACACACACACACACAGAGTGAAAGTAAAAAGAGTTTAAAATGTGCTTCAGAACTGTTCATAAGTTATTTCTCTAGATGTGGATTGCATTTTTCATCATTGATCCTTTGAAAGTATCTTAGATCATTTTCTTGATTAGTGTAGCCAAGTTTTTCGCAGTTAATCATTTTTACCCTATTGCTATTACTATACTTTCCTGGTTCTGCTCATTTCATTTTGCATGAGTTCAAGCAACTCTTCCCAGGATTCTATAGGACCAACCTGTTGGTTTCTTACAACAGAATATATTCCATCACAGTTGTATACCAGAAGCTGTTAAACCATCCCTCCACTGATGGGAATTACCTCAACTTCAAATTCTTTGCCACAACAAAAAAGTGCTATAAATAGATTTATATAAATGGGTCATTCTTTCTTTTCTCTGATCTCTTTAAAGTACAGACCTAGTAGTAGTATTGCTGGGTCAAAAAGTAGGTACTTTTATAGCCCTTTGTTTACAGTTCCACATTGTTCTCCAGAATGGTTGGACTGGTTCACAAACACAACAACACTGCATTAATGTTTCAATTTTTTTACATCCCTTCTGCTATATGTCATTTTCCTTTTCTGTCATGTTAGCCAATCTAATATGTATGAGGTGGTACCTTAGAGTTGCTTCAAATTGCATTTCTCTAATCAGTAATGATTTAGAACATTTTTTTCATGCAACTATTGATATCTTTGGTTTCTTTTTCTGAAAACTGACTGTTCGTTTCCTTTGACCATTTATCAAGTGGGGAAGGGCCCTTAGTTTTATGAATCTGGTTACATTCTCTATATATTTGAGAAATGAGACCTTTATCAGAGAAATTTGTAGTAGAATGTGTTTCCAGTTTCATCTATTCCTCCTAATATTGGCTACAATAACTTTGTATTTGAAAAAATTTTATCTCATATAATCAGAATTAATTTTACTCTATATAATCTCTCCTACTCCTTCTCTCTCTCTCTCTCTCTCTCTCTCTCTGTCTTTCTCTCTCTCTCTCTCTCTCTCACACATACACACATACACACATTTAGTCATAAATCCTTCCTTTATATATAAGGCTGACAGGTAGATTTTTTTACATTTGATTACTTGTAATATCTCCCTTTAGAAGAGGATTTAGAAGATGGAAAAGTAGGTAAGAAAATTACAAGTTCTCCATATTTTACCCACAAACAAAACAAATTTTGCCTCAGGAAGAATGTATACTATTGAAAAACAATTAAAAGTTGGGGAAGAAAAGTGATCCTGCTAGGACAATTGGAGAAGACCTGAAAAAAAGACCTCAGCATGAAGATTTGGCCTCTGTGAACTATGAACACTTCCAGATTAGCTCTGTTGAAACTTCAAGCAGCCAGCCCAGAGGCTAGCTGGGTTCAGAGGTAGCCTCAGCCCCAACCACAGGATCTTTGACCTCCCAGTCATTGTGGAGCATCAGGGATTTGAGTCTGGAAAGACTGAGGGAACCTCTTCTGATAAGGAAGGCCAGACCCAACTCTGCTGATGAGATGAGTCTCTGGGCTAGAAGGCTAGCACACCCCTGGTGAGTTCAAAACCAGTAGGGCAGGGAAACTACTGGCTACAGGAACTTACAAAAAGGTAGAATTCTTGCTTTTGGATTCCAGGTCAAAAGAGAGAACTTATATGAAGATAGAGGCGCTATTTCTCCTCTATCACCCAAGAGTAGAGGTGATTACATTAACAAGTTTTCATTTTAAAAAAATGAGTAGACAAAAGAGAAAGAACCCAACCATAGAAACTTACTATGGAAATAGGAAAGACCAGGGCTCATCTTCAGAGGAGGACTTTGAAATAAAAAAGTCTCTTCTCCTCCAAAGAGTTGCATTAAATGGTTACTTGCCCCCCAAAAAATTATAGAAAAACTCAAAAAAGACTTTCAAAAGCAAATGAGAGATATTGAGGAAAAACTAAATTTAAAAAATAAGAACAAGCCAAGAAAAAACAAGATGATGAAAAGAAAGTCAACCAACTAGAAAATGATGTTTAGTCTTAAAACAAAAAAAATGACATTTTGAAAATTAAAATTGGTCAATGGAAAGCTAGCAGACTTATAAGAAACCAAGAAAAACAAAACAGCACATAAAGAATGAAAAAATAGAACAAATGTGAAGCATCTTTTAAAAAAGTAATAGATCTGGAGAACAGATCAAGAAGAGAAAATATAAGAGTAATTAGTCTACCTGAAAACTATGACCAAATAAAGAACCCTTAAAGAATAATCCAAGAAATAATTAAAGAAAATTGGAATGAAGTGATAGAACAAGAAGGGGAAGAAGAAATAGAAAAATTTCACCAATCGCTTCCCAGAAGGACAACATAAAGGAACATCACTGCTAAATTGTGGAATCCCCAGATCAAAGAAAAAAAAATTACAAGCAAAAACAACTACTACTACTACTACAACAATAACAAAATAGTTCAGATGTTCTAGAACTGCAACTAGAATTGCAAAGGACCTATCAATGGCAACCATAAATGATCACAGATCCCAAAATACTATAATTTGACAATAAAAAGAACTAGCACTGTGGCTGAAAATATTTCATTCAGCAAAATTAAGTATAATATTGAATGAAAAAATAGACATTCAGGGAACCGTCAGATTTTCAGGATTTTGTCTCAAACTTGAACTCAGTAGAAAATTTGACATTTACAGCAGAATCAAGAGATCCTTATACATGGTAATGACAAGATTATATAATGATCAATTCTAATGGATGTGGCTTTCTTCAACAGTGACATGATTCAAAGCAGTTCCAATTGTTCTGTGATGAAGAGAGTCATCTACACCCAGAGGGCTGTGGAAACTGAATGTGGTTCACAACATAGCATTTTCACTTTTTTTGTTGTTGCTTGCTTGCTTACATTTTATTTTGCTTCTTTTTTTTTTTACTGGTTTGATTTGATTTTTCTTGTGCAGCACAATAATTGTATAAATATATATGCATATATTAGATTTAGCTATATTTCTACCATGTTTAACATATATTGGACTACTTGCCATCAAATTGGAACACAAGGTTTTGCAAGTGCTAATGTTGAAGAATTGTCCACATGTATGTTTTGAAAAATAAAAAGCTTTAATTAAAAAAAAGAAAATTTAACATTTAAGAGCCAATAACAAAGACTAATTTCAAGAGATTCAGTAAGGTTAAACTGGTTATGTTTTCTATGAGAATGTAAAACATATCTCTAAGATTGTCATTAGTAATTAGGTAGTCCAAAAGGAAGATTAGGTTAGACCTGATATGTGACTCTGAAAATCAAGACTGTGTAAGAAAAGGTAAAAAACAAAACAAAACAAAACAAAAAAAAAGAACTTATGCTATGCAAAATGAATTTCTAAAATCTATAAAGAAATGAGAGGGAGGGAATAAGATAAAGCAAGGTATATAAGGGTATGTACATTAATAGGAGTGGGATAAGATATGTAGATTAGTGGGAATGAAATAAAGAGGGAGGGCAAGGGTTGGTAGGAGAAAATAAGAAAGGAATCCATGAAGGGGGCTACAGAAAACTTAAGTAATAGCCAGGCATGTAAACAGATTGAAGTAGAAAAGTTAGCAGGGATAAGAAAAAAAAGAGATATAAAAAATGCTATAACAATGATTGGGAAAAGAATTTATTAAGAAAAAAAAGTAGGGGTTGTAATCATTGATCTCAGACAAAGACAAACTTTAAAAAGATTCAATCAAGAGAGAAATCTACTATATATGTTAGTCATGTAAATATTGCTTTAGATATGTGTGTACGTATGTATATGTGAGAAATTACATTTACATATATATATATATATATATGTACACACACACACACATATATAGGCCTGTGTCTGTGAATAGCATACATATATATGCTTAACTGTAACCTGCTTGAGGGAGATGGGGGGTAAGAAAAGGGAAAATAATAAAGTAAAGAATACACAGCTGAGAACAAAACAAAACCTACCAGGTAACAAAGAAATCAGGTAACAAAGAAATGGTGAATAGTTATGAATATAATGTCTTCTATTATTATATATGCTATTTTGACATGGAAATTCATTGTTATATATTTTGAATGTCCTTTCTGTTCTTCTGTGCATATGACAATGTTTTTTTCCTGTCTTTTTCTGTTTTTTTTTTATTTTGCATTCAAGTTTTAAATAAATAAATGTTTAAAAAAAATACAAGAAAACTACCCCGAGCTTCTGAATACCAAAAACAAGCTAATACTGCCCCCTAGAAAAAAAGAACTATGCAACAAACTCTTAAAACACACAGAAGTAAAATTTAAAATTTTACTGACAGTCTCCAAGAAACCAGGAGAAAGACCTTTCAAATATAAACAAAAGGAAATTTGAATTACAAGTTTAAAAAGAAATCAGTTTAAGGTCAAATAACTTATCCATTTTGACCTTATCTTGCTGTATAATGGAGATGTTTGTAGGTTTATGCCTAGTTTCTGCCAAACTGCTTTCTAATTTGCCTGGAAATTTTTTTGTCCAAGGGCTTGGATCTTTGGGTTTATTACACATTAGATTACTATTCAGTATGGAAGCTCAACTGCAGATGCATCAGGTAACAAAAGAAAAGTCCAATGCTGTAAAAGTCCATATTGCATAGGAGCCTGCAATGCAAGATCTAGGACTCAAAGTAAGCTAGATGTGGTCAAAGTTGGACATTTTAAATATATACATCTTGGGTATCATTGAACTCAAATGGACAGGAATGGGTGAATTTAATTTAGGTGATAATTACATTAATTTTCTGAGCAATAATACCTTAGAAAAAATGGATGAGAAAAGCAATACTGAGGTATAATCTCAAAAAATGTCTGAATGATTTCTGCCCAAATTTGAGGTGAAGTGTTCAGCATCACATTATTGCAACTGTATATTGCAAACATTGCTGCTGAAAGGTCCAGAGTTATTAAGTTCTATGAAGACCTACAACATATTCTAGAAATAACACCAAAAATGATGTCACATTTGTCATAGGGGATTGAAATGCTAAAGAAGGAAATCAAAAGATAATTGGAATAAAAGGCAAGTATGGGCTTGGAGTAGAAAAGGAAGCAAGGCAGAAACTAATAGTTTTGTCAAAATAGCTCTCTGATCTAACCAAATGTTCTTTTTCAATTGCCCACAAGGAGACCTTACTAGATGGTCGATATCAAAATCAGATTGATTTTTTACTTTGCAGGAAAAGGTAGAGAAACTCTATATAATCAGTGAAAAGAAGACCTGGAGATGACTGTGACTCGAATCATGAGCTTATTGCAAATTTCAGACTTAAGTTGAAGAAATCAAGGAAAACCATTAGACTGTATAAATATGACCTAAATAACATCACTTATGAATATGAATATGAGATGTTGAATAAATTTGAGAGATTAGATCTCCTAGGTAAAAGTACCTGAAGAACTAATGACAGATTTGCAATATTGTACTGGAAGCAGCTACACAAAGAATTTCATGGAGAAAAGAAGAGCAAGAAAGTAAAATAACTGATGATGCTTTACCAATTGCTGAGGAAAGAAGGAAAATAAAACGTAAAAAAGAAAGGAAGATATGTACAACTGAATTCAGGATTCTAGAGAATACCAAGAAGAGATAAGGTTTTCTTAAATTAGCACTGCAAAAAAAATGAAAGAAAACAATAGAATGGAAAGATGAAAGATCTCTTCAAGAAAATTGAAGATATCAAGGAAATGTTGGGACTTAACAGAAGCAGAAAAGATTAAGAAGAATTAAGTGTTTTCTTGATGAGGCTAAAAGAGAAGAAGGTAAAATCTGGCTTATAGCTTACCATTAAATAAAACTAAGATTTTGGCAAGCAGTGCCATCACTTCCTTGCAAATAAAGGGGGAAGAAATAGAAGTAGTGTCACATTTTAAATTCTTGGGCTCAGCAACTGCAGCCATAAAATTAAAAAAAATACTTTCTACTTAGTAGGAAAGCTATGGTAATCTGTACAGCATACTAAAAAGCAGAAACATCACCTCGTAGACAAAATCCCAGATAGTAAAAGCTATGCTTTTTCCAGTAGCAACATATGGCTGTGAGTTGGACTATAAAGAAAGTTGAATGCCACAGGATTAACACTTGTGAATTGTGGTATGGGAGAAGACAGCGAGGAAATCAAATCAGTCAGTACTTAATTCAGACTATTCACTGAAATACTGAAGCTGAATCATAAATGCTATGTCTATATAATGAGAAGATGGAACTGATTAGAAAAGATCCTGATGTTGGGAAAGATTGAAGGCAGAAGTAAAGGAGGATGGCAGAGGATGAAATGGATACATAGTATCATGAAAACAATGAATGTGAAATTAGAATTTGAAATATAGTAGAGGATATAAGGGCACGAATTGTTTTTGTCCATGGTGTCAAAAAAGGTATAACATGACTGAACAATGGCACATTATGATGGTCATTTACTATGGAATATTGTATAGTATGTCTATTCCATTGATCCATCAGTCTGTTTCTTAGTCCCAGATTATTTTGATGGTTACTACTTGGTAATGTAGTTTGAAATCTGGAACTGCAAGGCCTCTTTCCTTAACATTTTTTTCAATGATTCCTTTGATATTCTTGGCATTTTCTTCTTCCAGATGAATTTTGTAACTTTTTCCCAGCTGTGTAAAATAATTACTTGGTAGTTTGGTTTTGCACCGAATAAGTAAATTAATTGTCATTTTTAATTATATTGACTCTACCTACCCATGAGCAATTAATGTTTCTTCATTTACTTAGATCTTTCTTTTTTGTATGAAAAGTGTTTTATAATTGTATTTATATAATCCATGGATTTGTCTTGGCTGGTAGATTTCCAAATGTTTTATATTGTCTGGTTATTTTAAATGGGATTTATCTTTTTCTGCTTTATTTTCTTGGTAGTATTTAAAGATGCTGGTGATTTATGTGGATTTATTTTATATCATCAAACTTCATTAAAGTGGTTCATTGTTTCAGCTTGTTTCAGTGGATTCTCTAGAGTTATCCAAACATACTACCACATCATCTGCAAAAAGTGATAGTTTTGTTTATTTATTGGCCTGTTTATAATCCTTTCGTTTCTTTTTCTTGTCTTAATGTTATAGCTAATATTCCCAGTCCAGTATTGAATAGTAGTAGTAGTAATGTTTTTTGCCTCTGCTTTTCTGCTTTTTTTTGAGGTTTTTATGCTCTAATGCATAGTTATTTTGGGAAGGTACCATGTATAGCTGAAAAAAGATATACTCCTTTCTATTCTCATTCAGTTTTCTCCAGAAGTCATTAATATTTAGTTTTTCTAAGATTTTATTTATCTCCTTGACTTCTTTCTTCTTCCTTATTCCTTTAATGGTTGGATTTATCTAGCTTTAAGAGGAGAAAGTTGAAGTTCCCTAATAATATTGTTTTTCTGTCTATTTATTCCCATTATCTATTTAAATTACCCCTTAAGAATCTGGTTACCATGCTACTTGCTACATTTTTGTTTAGTATTAAAATCACTTCATTGTCTCTAGTTCCAGATGTAGTTTCCATGTTAATCACAATTCTCAGATCCCAGTGTTGTACCTATATTCCAGTTATAACCTGGGCAGTTTATTCCTCCCATTCCCACTCCTCCTCTGAAAAAATACTCTTTCCAGGGTTCTTTACCCATTGATCTCTTTTGCTAACTTTCTAGTGTCACTTTTTTGTGACTGTTGTGGTGGTTCGTTGGTTTATATGAGTAAAGACATGTCTAACATAAAAAAGGTTACCATCCTCTTTAAATTTTGCTAGATAACTCCAGTTTTAGGCATGATTGAACTGTATATAGAAAGTCTGTAAGGGTCAGAATCCTGATCTAAATGATAGCATCAAATTCAGTATCAGTTGAAAAAGGTATAAAAAAGCAGGTAATGGGAAAAGAAGGGTCATTGGGATTCGATGTCTTTGTGTTTTTTAAACTAGGATTTTGACTGAAATTATGGTTAGGGTAGTAAGTTAAAGCTCATTTTCTTTCTGGATTTTTATTTTTATTAGAAATGATAGAATTTCACACTTTTGCCTTTCCCAATTTATCCCTGTATATGTCTTGTTTGTACATAGTTGTTCACATGTTCTTTCTCCCTTTAGATTATAAACTCATTTGAGGAGAGAAACCATCTTTTAACTTTCTTTGTATCTGCAGTGCTTACACAGTGCCTGCAACACAATAGGCTCTTTAATAAATACTTGCTCATTTGACATGGCTTGGCTCTTACCTTTCCAATATAAAAAGTATACAGGAGTATTGTACAATATTTTTCCTACGAGACATGAATTTAATTGAAATCTGTTTTGCTGTGTTTTTTAATGAAAAACTCATTTGAAATCTTGATAAAAGTTATGTTGTTATTGTTATGTTGTTATTGTAAGATGTTGTACTGATTAATTTAATAATTATAAATAGATTTTCTCTTTTAATAAAAGAAGCTATTTTCATCAGTGAATATTTATACCTCTTTTTTCCATTGGGTCAAATCTGTTTTAAGCTGTTATTTTCTTCAGTATTTTTTGTTTCTCTTTTATCAAACTTTTAATTTTTTTCATAATTTTCATTTGCTTTTATTCCTTTACCCATTTTTTCCTCTACAACTGTGATTTTGAAAATGTTTTTAGATTTTCCAGTAATTTTTACTGGGCTTATTACAATTTCCACTTTACTTTGAGACTTTGTTTATAAGTGCTTTGACTTCACTGTCTTCTTCTGAATTTTGTCTTGGTCTTTGTCATTATAGTAAAGTATAAGTATAAAGTATAAAGGCTCTTTTATTGTTTTGTTGTTTTTTTGTTTGTTTATTTTCTACCCCATTTCTTGATTTAAGACTTTATTTTTAAAGGTGGGCTTTCTTCCAGGCATGGAATAGAGAGGTTCTGCCTCAAGCTTCAGGTTTTTTTTGCACTGTTGTTATCAGAGCGGTTTGGGGGTTTGGAAAATTATTGTTTTATAAGGTTTTGTGATTGTTTTTGACTTGAGAGCTCCTGAAACTGTTGCTGCTTTTGTCACCACCACCCACTAGAATCACTGGTGTTTCATCTATGTGGGCTCTAAGGCAACCTCCTTTTCCTAATTTTTTTAATAATAGCTTTTTATTTTTCAAAATACATGCAAAGATAGTCTTCAACATTTACCCTTGTAAAACCTTGTGTTCCCTATTTTCCCTCATTTCCCACCTCCTTTCTCCCCTAGACAGCAAGCAATCCAATAGAGGTTAAACATATGTAGTTGTTCTAAACATATTTCCACATTTATCATGCTGCAAAGAAAAATCAGATCAAAAAGAAAAAAGTGAGAAGAAAAAAAAAACAAGCAAACACAACAAAAAGGTAAAGATATTATGTTGTGATCCACATTCAGTTCCCTTAAACTGGTTCAAAGCAGCTAAGACCAGTTCCTGGTATCATGCAAATATCAAAATGCAAGGACACACATGGTGCCTCTTTGGAGATATGAGCAGCATGGTTCTAGTAAAGAATACTTGTGGAAATTCCTAAAATGCAGAAGGTATTGCATTAAAGCCATTAATACCTGCCATTAATCAAAATCATAAAAGGAGAAGATGAATTTGGAGTAGAGGAGGATAGTGCATCTTGAAGGACAAAGAAAGAAAATTAAAGGTAGTTTTCAGAAAACAACAACCAAGTGAATGCAACAAACAAATATTACAAGAAACAGCCTTGTTTCCCCTTATAAACTAACTACAGAAAAGAACCTGCCCTCGTAAAGTAGCAGTTTACAAATTTATTCCTTTATTATTTAGCAACATTAAACCAATTTATTGTTTCCATATCTAGGTCTTTAACCATGCTTCCTCCCTTCCTTTTCAACAACAAAAAAGGGCTGAGGAAGGGAGTAGAAGGCAGAATTTGAATGGGAAACAATGTTGTTAGCCTAAACTCTTCTCATGAGTAACTTTCTTTTTTAATTCTTCCAAGAAAACCTTGTGAGATGGAAACTAACTCATATTCCCCTTTAGAGTTTCATCTGGAGATGATTTTCCTTTAGTGTCCTCCAGGTTTGTGGTCTATTCTTTGTCTCCATAAAAGCTATCTGTGGTCAGAGCTCTTTTTGCTTCTTTTCTCTTTTTTTAAAGGTTGAAATCTGCTCTTAGGGCAAAGGGGAGATTGCCCCAAGTTTCTTTTATAAGTGACAGCAGCTTTATACTGCCCTGGGCTGGTGCTGATGACTTCCTTCCTGTACTTGGTGGGCATGGTTAAATCTAGTGTTTTTCTGCGGTTCAGAGGCTCACTATTTGCCATTTTTATTTGAGTTGTATTTCTTACATTTTATCTGCTGATCCACTGGCTTCTGAACCAGGAGAGTAGCCAATGCTGCTGTATTTTGACTAAGAGCCTCCTGTTAGATTCCCCTGGGTCTCTGAGCTGTCCACTTCCCCCTCTACATGATTCAAACAAATATTTTCTGAAGTTTTTTCCAAAATATCTTCTGCTGGATATTTGTTACACTCCAAATATTTGTGATTTCTTTCACTCCAAAACCAGGTCAGAGTCTCAATCTAGTGTCTTGCTCTACCCCTCATTGAGTCATTTTCTAAGTGCCGTGATACTGCTAGTCAAAAGAATTGTGTCTATTGTGGATGTGACTAGCTCTGCCTCCCTGAAGAGAAAGTTCCTTTGAAATTACCCTAAGAACTACCATTTCATTGGAACATTGGGTGATAGCACATTGAATTGAAATTTCTATATAACAGTACATTAAGAAGTAAGGGATATGAATTTCTATATATCACAGAATTTCGCAGTTCCAAGGACCTCCAAGAACAGCTCTTCTAAACTGGTTTACCTGTTACAAGGGTCAGCCATCCTGTCCCTAAAAATTTCCAGTTAGAAAAAAATCCAGTCTACTCTAAAGCAATGTAGGCCATTTCTGCTCTAGTCTATAAGAAGATTCATTGCTGTTATCATTCAAATTTTAATTTGCCTTTTTGTCACTTATCATTCCCCCCTTTCACCCCAATTTTATGCACTGGAGTCAAGAAGAACAGCACTTCTGCATGAGAATCTTCCACATATTTGAAACCATCTATTATCTCTTTCCCCTAAACCTTGGTTTGATATTTTTTTCAAGTCTCAACATCTACTCAAGTTAGTCTATAAGGCATACTCATAAGGCTCTTCCCCTTCCTAGTTGTCCTTTTTGAAAGTAATCTCCACCTCAGTGCCCTTATAAAAAGATGGTACCCCGGACTGATGTGTTTGAACTAGGGAGTCTAGAGAGAGACCTTCTTTCTTCCTGTGCAAACTAAAATCTCATTAGTTTTTGTGGGTATCACATCTCACAGTAAACTCAGTCATCAAAAGTCCCAGATTTTTTTTCATAAATGAACTGCTATCTATTCTTGCTTCCCTTTGTCTTGTGCTCAAGATGTTAGTTTTTTGTAATTAGGAAATTAATTATATTTATTTCCACAAAATTCTATTTTCTTGGATTCTAGCCCATTGAGATCTTTACTGATTCTGATTCTTTTTTCCATTGTGTTAGTTATCACTCCTAGCTTTAGTCATCAGCAAATCTAATCATTGGGACCATTTTTCCCTAAATGCATTGCTTTGCATTTTCTCAAATTGAAATTCACCGTACTTTTCCGCCCACTCATCCAGCCTCATGAAATTTTCCTGCAGTTTATCCTCATCTTTTTGGCATTTCACTACTTGGAAGAGCTTACTGTCATCTATAAAGTTGGAACTTTTACTATTCACTCTGTCTTCCAACTCATTTATTTAAAAAAAAGTTAAATGAGATTAATCCTAGGACAGATCTCTGGGGGATCCTATTATTTACACTCATCCATTTAGAGAAGTGAATATTTTGCTCTAATCTTTGTTTCCCAACTCTAAGTTAATTATCCATGCCAAAAGATATCTAGTGTGACTTCTTTTCAATAGCTTTGATGTGGAAGCTTATTAAAGACTTTTATAAATTATAAATAGATTATCTTTATAAAGAGATTATATTTTAAATAGATTATATTATATTTAAAATTTCTAAATAGATTATGATCTGGTTTCCCTTTATTTTCATATCTATTTACCCTTCCAAGAATTGTACCAGATAGGCATGATTCTTCCATATAGAAACTAGATTACATTTCTTCCAGTAGTTTATATTTACATAAATATTTCCTTTATCTTAATTGAAGCCACCTGTCTCAAATAATGGTAGCTTGTGTTTTCTGTTTGATTAGTTATTTTGCTCTCAGTGAGTAACACAAGCTTCACACTAATGCACCCTTGGTTAAAGTACGAGCTGATCCAACTGTTCTGGAGAATAATATGAAATTATACCCAGAAAGTGACTAAGCTGAATATATTCTTTGACCCCAAAATAAATATCGCTATCAGAGATGTACTCCAAGAAAGTCAAAGAGGGAGGGAAAACTGCCACACATAAATAAATGCTTATAGTAGCCCTTTTTTAGCAGCCAAGGGGATGTTTATTAGTTGGAAATGGCTGAATAAGAGATAGTATATCAATGTAGTAGCATATCACTGCACTCTAAGACATGACAAACTTTGATACAGAATGAAGTAAGTCCAGGAAAACCATCTACATTTTGATATAAAGAAAAATGACATTGAAAAACTTAAACAGTCTGATCATTGCACTGATCACCTTTGACCCCAGAGGCCTGCCAGTGAAGTATACTTTCTGTCCTTCAGCAGAGGCAAGCTTAGTGCCCACCTCATGGATTAGTTGGGTAACAGGAGACACATGTTTTATTTGAGTATATTTCTGTGATATAAAGTTATATTTGGAGGGAGAGAAAATTTGTTGGCAGGTAACAATGATGTTTTAAAAAATTAAGGACTATCAGCTGAACAAACAAACAAAAAATTTCTGCATTTTTTTTATGAAATTTCCTAGTGCTCTTCTCAAAAGTGTTGGAAGTCTGTGTGAGTTACACACTTCATTTCCAAGGATATGTTTTTCCTTCAGCTCAATAAAAATTTATTCAGGGAATTTTAATGTGAAAGACATTTTGCTGGGCCTTTGGGTTAAAGGCATGACGTTTTTTCCATTCTCCTGATACCTTTCAGGCTACTGTTCCTGGCAGACATATAATGCTGTACACTTGTATGGCCCCACATTTCGTGTTAACTAACCTGCTAAACACGGATTATGTTTGAAATAGAGTTGGCACTTTAGGATTGTTCTTGGCGTCTAGCTTGAGGCCATCCATCATTCTTAGTCTGTAATTATCCTTTCCACATAAATCAGAAAGCAAAATTCAATACAGCACAGTTTCTTAAAACTATGATAATGTTGATTTTATCCATTTTTCTGTACCTCTGACTCATTCATTTGTATATTACTCTAAAAATACTTTATTTCATTGAAAAATACATCGGAGTTGAAAGAGTCCTTGGAAGTCATGTAATTCAACCCTTTCAGAGGCAGTGAGGAAGGCTGTTGGACTGAGAGTCAGTAAAATTTGGGTTTCTATCCTTCCTTAGACACTGATCAGTTGAAAGATTCTATTCAGTCACTCTTTTTCCAACTCAGTTTCTCTATCTGTAAAATGGAAATGATATTAGCCTCTAACTTCATGGCTCTTACAAAAGATCACATAAAGCAATATGTATCAAGTTGTTTTCAAATCTTAAAATACTATTTAAATGTAAGTTCTTATTTCCCAGATGAAGAAAATAAGGCCCAGAAAGAAGGGACTTGTCCAAGGTCACAGCTTCAGTTAAAGACCTGGACTTGAATTCATATCTCTAGACTCTCTATCTGGTATTCCTTTTGTTACCCTGTATTTTTTCCCAGGATTCTTTGTTTTGAGCAGTTATTCAGTGATCAATGTAAGATAATTAATGATTTGAAAATTATCACATGTTTCAGAATATTTTCATTAACTGATCCAGTAAACAATTATCATTCCACATGGAAAACATTAAGAATATGTGTTATTTAATGTACTATAATTGTAGGATTATCAAATTGTAGTAAGATTATCCTTTATTTCTAGCCTCTTTTTAACATAGTTGTACTGAACTTGACAAATTATCTATTAGAGGGAAAATGGTATTAAAAATGATCTAAATTTTTCTATTTTATACAATAGCTACTTTACTCCACAACCTTACTCAGCCCCTTTACAATTGGGCCATACTTGCATATTTCCTATCATCTACCAATTTTATGTTTCTTGCTCATCTTGCGCCATTCACTTGGAAAACTTTCCTCCATTGGCCACTTCATAAAAACTTAGTTATCCTTCTAAACCAAGCTCCACTATTAACTCCTCTGTGAAATCTTCCCTCTATAATTTGTGAGAGTCCATCTCTTGGTGTCCTCCAGCTCTCAGGTGTTTTTGTACCTCCTTCAAGAACTTATCCCATTCTAATTTGGCTTCACATCTCTGTCAGGTTGTCCATTCCTTAGCAACAAAAACTATGTCTCATTTATCTTTACCCCTCTCTCAGCACAAAGACTCACAAAGATTGAATTGCTTAGTTTAATGGTTCCTGGCCACTTTCTTTTCACAACCAGTGACAGTAGCATGTGAAGCTGTTAATTACCACATACTACTAAACCTGGGATATGACTTAACAGTCATGTTTAAGATTTCATCCCTGACTTTCTACACAAGCGGTTCTTGGATTAAAATCACTTTATGTGCATGTTTTGCCTATTGAGCTTATTGTCTCCTTGAAGGCAGAAATGATGTCTTATTCATATTTGTACACCTCATGATATCTTATAAAATGCTTGACACATAGCATAAGATTTGTAAACGTATATTAATTGATAACTCAAAATCATATAGCAGCATATTATTTGGCACAGTCTGCAACTGAGATCTGGAAGGAGTTTAATGATTTGATAAGATAAGGTTACCTTCAATAAGGTGAGAATGAGTCAAGCATCCTGGATATGTAATTACAGATTTCTTTCTTTAAATCTTCTCTTTCAATCTAACACCCTGTGGTTTAGAAGATTTTTCCCTTGTGTTCAAATCAAACTATACCCCCTCCTAATTAATCTCATTTCCCCTCTCCATATACAGAATAATTGGTTAGAATACTTTTTTATTAGATTCATTTAACTTTTCTAGGTAAATTCTTCTACTTCCTCAATTTTTTCAACATAGAATTTGCTTCATATCCCTTTTATCATAGTCACAACACTTTGCATATAATGTATTAATTGTTTAATAAATTAATGCATGTTGCTATTCTCTGGATTTTATCCAGGCTCTGCACATCTCTTTCAAAATGCAGAAATAAAAGAATGACTTCTTGAAACTCCTAGGAACACCCATTAAAATGGCATTTTAGAACTGGTGATTGATGGATTTTTTTTTCTAGTTTCCCCTCATGTTCTACCACTCCAGGATAATTTTCTTGAATTATTTCTTGCATTATTGTGAAAAGGGTTTTTTTTGGTCACAACTTTCAGGCAGTCCAATTATTCTTATATTTTCTCTTCTTGATCTGTTCTCCAGATCTGTCATTTTTCTTATATGGTTTTTCACATTCTTTTCTTATTTTTCATTCATTATAAGCTGTTTTGTTATTTCTTGGTCTCTCACAGCTTCTCTGGCTTCCTCTTTCTTAATTCTAATTTTCAGAGTTATTTTCATCTTTGAGACTGTATCTCCTTTTCTAGTTGGCTAACTTTTTATTTCATAATCTTGTTTTTCGTGGATGGTTTTTATTTTACTTTTTTAATTTTCCTCAATGTTTGTCATTTGATTTTTGAATTCTTTTTTGAGTTCTTCTGTAAATTCTCTCTGGGCAAAGAGCCATTTAACATTACTCTTATGGGTAGAAGAAGCTTTTATTTTACTTCAGTGTCTTCCTCTGAAGATGAACTCAGCTCTTCCCTGTTCCTACAGTAAGTTTTTATGGTTGGTTTCTTTATTCTTTGCCGTTTCAGGTTTTTTTTAAATGAGAAATGTTAGTGTAAGCACCCCTAATCATAGGGTGAGAGATGATACCTCTAACTTCACTTCAGCTCTCTCCTCTCATGAAACCCTAAACCAAGAGCTCCCTCCTCCTGCAACTGTCCATAGCAAGCAGCTTCCCTGTCCCCTGCTTCTGCACTCATAGATGTGCTGGCTTTTTCTCACCTAGGGCCACATCTCAACAGGAATAAGTCCAGGAGGTAAAAGTTCCTGTAGTTATTGCTGAGGCTTCAGTCCAGCCCAGCTAGCCCAGGGATTCCCACTTGCTGTTTGTGCAGAGCTATCCTGGAGCTATTTGCACTTCACATGGGTTAATTCCCTGATTGAAGCCTTCCCTAAGATCTTCTAGGGCTGTGCCAGGATTCCTGTTCTGATCTAAATCTTCTTGATTTTTCACTAGTCTATGTTTGCCTTGAAGCACAAATTTGTTCAATTTGCAGGGGAAAATGGGAGAGCTTGAAATTTACTGACCTACTCCACCATCTTCTCAGAATTTTCAGCATTTTAGAAGTAGAAGGGACCTCAGATCATTTATTTATTTATTTATTTTTGGCTTTTTGCTGAGACAATTGGGGTTAAGTGACTCGCCCAGGGTCACACAGCTAGGGAATGTTAAGTGTCTGAAACCAGATTTGAACTCAGATCTTCCTGACTTCAGGGCTAGTGCTCTAACCACTGCGCAACCTAGCTGCCCCCCTCAGAATTTTTTTTATTACAATACATTTGTTGTACTGAGAAGGGAACTGAGGCCCAGAAGGAAAAAAAAAAGATTTGACCAGGACCATTCAACTAATAGCGCATTTAGTTCTAGTGTCAGTCAACAAACATTTGTTGAGTTCCTATGTGCCAGATATTGTGCTAAGTGCTGATAGTACAGAAAAAATCCAGAGACCATCCCTGTTCTCAAGGAGTGCTTATTTTAAGGAGGGAGATAATATGCAAATAACTATATACAAACTGCCTATATACAGGATGACTTAGACATAATCAGTAGAGTGAAGGAACCAGAATTAAGAGGGATTGGAAAAGGCTTCCTGTAGAAGATAGGATTTTAGTTGAAATTTAGAAATCCAGGAAAGCCAAGAGACAGAAATGAGGAGAGACACCCAAGTACAAAGGCAGCAGTTAAAAGAAGCATCTTGTTCCCAGAATGGCAAGGAGGCCAGCGTCACTGACTTATAGAGTACTTAAAGAGAAGTGAGGTGTAAAAAGACTGGAAAACTCTGTGTGTGTGTGTGTGTGTGTGTGTGTGTGTGTGTGGGTGTGTGTGTATGTTTGTGTATGTGTGTGTGAGATGATGACATGGTCATACTTCCATTTTAGGATGATCACTTTGGTAGCTGAGGAGAGAATGGATTTTAGTGTAGAGAGAGACTTGTGGCAGGGAGAACAACTATCCAATTATAAGTTGAGACAGGAGGTCTTTATGTCTTGCATGAGGGTAGTGGCAGTATCAAAGGTAAGAAGGTAGTATGTATAATAAAAAGTCGCAAAGGCATAGTAAAGAATAGGCATTGGGGATACAGGAGGGTGATCATGAGTGAGAAGTCAAGGGTGTGAGTTGTGAGTCTGGGTGACTGGAAGGATGGTGCTACTTAGAGCATTAATATGTAAGTTAGAAAAGGGTATGGTTTGGGATTTGTTGAGTTAAAGATTATTCATGGAACATTCAGTTCAAGATGTGTAATAGGCAGTTTAGAGATGTGAGACAGGGGCAGTAGATAGGTTAAAATTTGATAAGTATTTTTGAGAATCCTCACTTTGGGTATGATAATTGAAGTCATTGAAGCTTATAAGATTGGCAAATAAAATGATATAGAGGAGAAGAAAAGAGGGCCCAGAGCCCTGCTTATTAAGAACAATGACCTGGATGAAGATCGAACAATGGAGACTGCGGAGGAGGAAATATAAGAGAAGTAAAACAATTAGTGTCCTAAAAATGCTGCTTAAGAAAAGAGTGTATCAAAGAAAAGATGGTGGTTGACAGTGTCAAAAGCTACAGAGAAGTAAAAAAAAGGATTGGAATTAATAAAAGGCCATTAGATTTTACACTTAAGAGATCATAAAGATCTTTGGAGAAGGCAATTTTGGGGTAAATGAAGAGATGGCTAGTCAGGATGTAGAGAATTAAGAGAGTAAGAAGAAAATAAGGGGAGCCCTCTATTATAGATAGTCTTCTTAAGGAGTTTACTCACAAAATCGAGGAGCAATATGGGATAATAGCCAATAGGGATGAATGGATCCAGAGAGGGTTTTTTTTTTTTTTTGAGGACAGATGAGACATGGGTATGTTCATTGGCAGCAGAGAAGCAAACTGTTGGAGAGGGAGAATGGCTTGTATTCTTATAAATTTGAGTCAATTCTATATTTTAGAAATGAGGCCTGTATCAGAACCTTTGAATGTAAAAATGTTTTCCCAGTTTATTGCTTCCCTTCTATTCTTGTCTGCATTAGTTTTGTTTGTACAAAATCTTTTTAACTTAATATAATCAAAGTTATCCATTTTGCATTCCATGATTTACTCTAGTTCTTCTTTGACCACAAATTCCTTCCATTTCCACAGATCTGAAAGATAGACTATCCTTTGTTCTTCTTTTTTCTTCTCATTTCTGTCTAAATCATGAACCCATTTCAGCCTTATCTTGGTATAGGATGTTAGGGGTGAACAATGCCTAGTTCCTACCAGACCTTTCCAATTTTCCTAGCAATCATTGTAAAATTATGAGTTCTTATCCCAGAACCTGGGGTTTTGGGGTTTATGAAACACTAAATTACTATAGTTATTGACTATTGTGTCTTGTGAATATAACCTATTCCACTGATTGACTACTCTAGCCAGTAGCAAAATGTTTTGATGACTGCTGCTTTATAACATAGTTTTAGATCTGGCCACCTTCATTTTCTTCACTAATTCCCTTGAAATTCTTGAATTTTTGTTCTTCTGTAGAAGAAATTTCTTATGTATCTGGTCAGCATGGTTTCATGATTTTCTCAGCTTTCTTCTGCAGCATGTGATAAAAAGAAGCAGATGGTGGAAATCATCCAAGGCTGAGGTTTAGCAGGGCCAAGTGGTAATGTGATAAGGGGAAAAGACAGTCAGGAGAAGAGAACAATGTAGCATTCACTAAGATGGAGAAAGGAGGAGAATATTGCTAGTACGTACAGAGGTCATGGCCTATGGGCACAGGAAATTAATGTTGAGATACTGGAAGTCATGGTATGGCCAAAGAATAAGGTAACACAGGAAAGGTGAGATGACTACAAACTGTAATCACAGAAGGAAATGGCAGAGTTCATGAACATGGAAGTAGTGCACTTATGGATGATGACAAGATCAAGGATATGACTGTTTTTGTGCATGGCTGAAGTGGAGGGATGGGATGGGTCATGTGAAATAAGTATGAATGTTAACAGGTCCTAATATGAGGGTAGAACTTGAGGAGGAAAGAAAGACTGTGAACCAGCACTGAACCCATTTAGAAAAAAGAAAAAAAATGTCCTGGTAATCATGTTGGCTTTTCCAACGATAGCTCACAAGAAAATGTCATTTTCCCCCATTCATTCTGTTTTCAAATCAGGAACATAGGATATTTACCTTGGAGGAGAGAAGTCATGGATGAAGGATGACAGGAATATAACTCTCTTCAAGTATTTCAAAATCTCTTTTGTGGATGAGGGATGAGACTTACTTGGCTTGGTCCGAGAGGGCAGAATTGGGAATGAATGAGAGGGAAACTGCACAGAAGTTGATTCAGGCTTGGTAGAAAGATAAATTTGCCAGCACTCAGAGCTCTCCAAAAGTGGGCTCCACCTCACTCCCAGGGAAGGCTGGATATTAGAAATCAGCACAACATCCCTAGGTTGTAATATGTTCTTAGTCCCATTTTACAAAGCCAGACACAAAACACCTCTTTCCAAGTTTTCCAGGGAGACAACAGCAATTACACAGAAATGTAAGAGCTCCTACAACTGTTGTATCTGACCCATGTTCAAGACAGGTATTCAGCTTATTGTTATAAATGGCACTTGGATAAAATGACAGCTCCTTGCAATTTGCTTAAAGTATTTAAGGGTTTGGGCATAGAGAACCAACCTTGGACTCAGTAGGACCTGAGTTCAAATCCATTTTCAGACACTTAATACTTTCTAACTGTGTGACCTTAAGCAAGTCGCTTAACCCTACTTGGTTTGCCAAAAAAAAAAAACCCAAACTCAAAAAGAAAACAAAAAAAATATTTCAAGGTGGTTCAAAATGTCCAAGGAAAATGCAGCTTAGTGTCTCTTCCTCTCCTCAAAGCTACATCCCCTTTCCTACTAACAAGAATTTAAAGGTGCTTTAAGAAATCTTCATTATCCTCTTCTTTTTAGTACATGACCCAGGGAGAACTGGATGACCCATGTAGACCCTCAAGGAGGTTTGGAAGAAGATGGTTACTGCAAATTTGAATATTTTTTCATGGGTTACCTAGGTGGCACAGTGATTGAGGGCTACTTCTGTACTCAAGAAGAACTGAGTACAAATCCCACCTCAACCAGGTACTATCTATGTGACCCTGGGCAAGTTTTTTTTTCAACATCTGTCTGCCCCATATCCTCATCTGAAAAATGGAAATAATACTACCTATCTCCCAGAGTAATAATTGTAAAATGTTTAGTACAGTCCTGGCCATGTACTAAGTGTTTTTATTGTTGTTTACTCATTTTCACTTTTGACTGATTTTTCATGACCCCATTCAGGCAGAGATACTAGAATGGTTTGCCATTTCCTTCCCCAGATAATTTTATAAGTGAGGAAACTCAGACAAACCAAGTTAACTAATTCGTCCAGGGTTACACAGCTAGTTAGTGTCTGAGGCTTGATTTTACCTTATGAAGATGAGTCTTTCAGATTCCAAGCCCAGTGCTCTTTCCACTGAACCACCTAATTGCTGTTAGGTATTATGATAATGATAATGATGACGATTTGATGAACAACTTTCCCTATCACATCTGTCATTAAAACAAAACATAACTAAGATGATACATATTTTAAGTGCGCAAAGCTAGATTTCTCAATGTAAACCTAGATATACAGTATTTCCTTGTCTTCACAAAGGAAAACAAAACAAAGTCCTTCAACCAAGGTATTTTCATCGCAGTAAATAAACTGGCTCTATCCATCAGCCTCTTGTCAGAAGTAGACAGGTAATTTCCAAATAAAACTTTACTTTTTTTCATTCTCTGAGTATAAATACAAAGTTAGATCTTCCATCTTTGTTCTTCAAATCAACCCCCACTGATACAGCATTTGGAGAATAGAGCCTTAAGTGTGTATTATGTAGAGTCTATTGTACCGTAGGTGGCTTTGCAGCTCTTCAGATATGCCCAGTGAAAACGAAGCTTAGCAAAAACTAAAAAAATAAAAAAAAATAAAAAATAAAGAAAACTATTGTTGGGGAAATCAAAGCTAAATTGAATCCCTTTCACTATATCAAAAGACCCCTAATTTCCTCACTATGAGGGCTCCTTCCACTAACACAGACAATGAGTCCTCCATACCTTAGCAGACAGCCTCCTTGAGTCGCTAGGACTGAACAGCAACAACAGCAAAAATAACCTATACTCCTGTGGACAGCCACCATGGTGATAAGGTTCTATCTCTCTCTTATGGAAACTGGATATGTCAAAACTTATTTAGCATGTTAAAGCCTGCCAGAGTTTTGGCTCCCTTTAGCCAAATGTTCAAGAACAATGGTTTTATCTATAATGGGAACAAACTAGATACCTTCCCATTCAGGTCAAAAGTGAAGCAGATATGACCATTATTGCCACTATTATTCAGTGTTAAATTACAAATATTAGTTAAATCTGGAATCAGACATTCTGAAAGGCAAAAGAACTTGGATTACAGCCAAGAATAAGCTATCCAGCTAGAAGATGGTCATTCAATGATACAGGAGAATGTCACCTATTTCTAATGAAAAGACCAGATATGAAAAAAAAATTTACCTCCAAACACAGAACTCAAGAGAAGCATAAAAAGGTAAAAAGGAAAGAACTCTTGAGAACTATATTTCTACCATGGGTATCCTTGAAGAATGGGGATATAATTTGATTTTACTTTGATAATAATGGAAAAAAAATTAGAGGTGGAAGGGATATCATACTGTAAAAAAGGGAAAGGAGGTAAAATAAAGTAAAAAAGGAGGTAAAATAAGGCAAAATCTCACGAAGAGACATAGAAAATATAATATAATT
Source organism: Myrmecobius fasciatus (assembly GCA_023553655.1). Taxonomy (NCBI): domain Eukaryota; kingdom Metazoa; phylum Chordata; class Mammalia; order Dasyuromorphia; family Myrmecobiidae; genus Myrmecobius; species Myrmecobius fasciatus. Next base: position 110,670 of record JAJPUD010007091.1, read on the forward strand.
GAGGGAAAGAAGGGAGGGCGATGAGTATTGTGTAAATCTTACTCTCATTAGATTGGGCTCTAAAAGAGTATATCAGACACATTTGGCTTCAAAGAAAAATTTGGCCCTCCTTATAGGGAAGTATGAGGGAAAGGAGGAAAAGAAAGGGATAAACTAATAGAAGGATTAGGGGAAAGGTGTAAAAAAGAGGGAGGGTTCTAAAGGGGGGAGGACTATTAGAGGGAGATGGTCATCAAAAATAAAATACTGGGGAGGGGGGAAGGGAGAGAGGGGAAAGGGAAGGGAAAAACATAACTTTGGGTAAATAAGATGGCAGGAAATACAGATATAGTTGTTTTAACTGTGAATGTGAATGGCATGAACTCTCCCATAAAACAGAAGTGGATAGCAGACTGGATTAAAAGCCAGAATCCTACAATATGTTATTTACAAGAAACACATCTAAAACATAGAGATACATACAGAGTGAAGGTAAAGGGCTGGAGCAGAATCTTTTATGCTTCAGGTGAACAAAAAAAAAAGCAGGAGTAGCAATCCTTATCTCAGATCAAGTAAAAGCAAAAATAGATCTAATTAAAAGACATAAGGAAGGAAACCATATTTTACTAAAGGGTACGATAGAAAATGAAGCGGTATCAATATAAACGTATATGCACCAAGTGGAATAGCATCCATATTCCTAGAAGAGAAACTAACAGAGATGCAAGGAGAAACAGACAGTAAAAATATACTAGTGGGGGATCTCAACCTTGCTCTGTCAGAATTAGATAAATCAAACCACAAAATAAATAAGAAAGAAGATAGGGAAGTAAACAAAATGTTAGAAAAGTTAGGTATGATAGGTCTCCGAAGGAAATTGAATGGCAACAGAAGGGAATATACTTTTTTCTCAGGAGTTCATGGAACTTATACAAAAATTGATCATGTGTTAGGGCATAAAATCCTCAAAATCAAATGCAGAAAAGCAGAAATACTAAATGCATCCTTTTCAGATCATGATGCAGTAAAACTCACATGGATTATAAGGGCAGGATAAAATAGACCACAAGTTAATTGGAAATTAAATAATCTAATCCTGAAGAATGAATGGGTGAAAGAGCAAATCATAAACACAATCGATAATTTCATCGAGGAGAATGGCAATAATGAGACAACATACCAAAATTTGTGAGATATGGCCAAAGCGGTTATAAGGGGTAACTTTATATCTCTAGGTGCTTACTTACATAAAATAGAGAAAGAGAAAATCAATGAATTGGGCTTATAATTAAAAAAGCAAGAAAAAGACCAAATTAAAAACCCTCAATTAAATAGCAAATTGGAAATTCTGAAAATAAAAGCTGAGATTAATAAAATTGAAAATAAGAAAACTATTGAATTAATAAATAAAACTAAGAGTTGGTTTTATGAAAAAAACCAACAAAATAGATAAGCCTTTAGTTAATTTGATTAGAAAAAGGAAAGAGGAAAATCAAATTGTTAGTCTCAAAAATGATAAGGGAGAACTTTCCTCCAATGAAGAGGAAATTAGAGTAATAATTAGGAGTTTCTTTGCCCAAATTTATGCCAATAAATTTGATAATCTAAATGAAATGGAGGAATATCTACAAAAATATAGATTGCCCAGGTTAACAAAAGAGGAAATAAATTATTTAAATAGCCCCATTTTAGAAAAAGAAATAGAACAAGCTATTAATCAACTCCATAGAAAAAATCTCCAGGGCCAGATGGTTTTACATGTGAATTCTACCAAGCATTCAAAGAACAATTGATTTCAATACTATATAAAATATTTGAAAAAATAGGGACAGAAGGTATACTACCAAATTCCTTCTATGATACAGATATGGTGCTGATAGCTAAACCAGGTAGGGTGAAAACAGAGAAAGAAAACTATAGACCAATTTCCCTAATGAATAATGATGCAAAAATTTTAAATAAGATATTAGCAATGAGATTACAGAAAGTCATCCCCAAGTTATTACACTATGACCAAGTAGGATTTATACCAGGGATGCAGGGCTGGTTCAATATTAGGAAAACTATCAGCATAATTAATTGTATCAATAAGCAAACTAACAAAAACCATATGATTATCTCAATAAATTCAGAAAAAGCATTTGATAAAATCCAACACCCATTCCTATTAAAAACACTAGAGAGTATAGGAATAAATGGGCTTTTCCTTAAAATGACCAGTAGCATCTATTTAAAACCATCTGCTAGCATCATATGTAATGGAGACAAACTAAAACCATTCCCAATAAGATCAGGAGTGAAACAAGGCTGCCCACTGTCACTATTACTATTTAATATTCTATTAGAAATGTTAGCTTTAGCAATAAGAGAAGAAAAAGAGATAAAAGGAATCAGAGTAGGGAATGAAGAAACCAAATTATAACTCTTTGCAGATGACATGATGGTATACTTAGAGAATCCTAGAGACTCAACTAAAAAACTACTAGAAACAATTCACAACTTTAGCAAGGTGGCAGGATTCAAAATTAATCCACATAACTCATCAGCATTTTTATATATTACCAACAAAGTAAAGCAGCAAGAGATAGAAAAAGAAATTCCATTCCAAATAGCAGATGATAGGATAAAATATTTGGGAATCTATCTGCCAAGGAAAAGTCAGAAACTATACGAACTAAACTACAAAACACTTTCCACACAAATAAAATCAGACCTAATCAATTGGAAAAACATTAAGTGCTCATGGGTAGGCAGAGCGAACATAATAAAAATGACAATACTACCCAAACTAATCTACTTATTTAGTGCCATATCAATCAGACTCCCAAGAAATTATTTTACAGTTCTAGAAAAAATGGTAGCAAAGTTCATTTGGAAGAACAAAAGGTCAAGGATTTCAAGGGGATTAATGAAAAAAAAGGCAGATGAAGGTGGCCTTGCTGTACCAGATCTAAAACTATATTATAAAGCAGCGGTCATCAAAACCATTTGGTACTGGCTAAGAAATAGAGCAGTTGATCAGTGGCACAGGATAGGGTATCAGGACAATCTAGGCAATAATCTTAACAAACTAGTGTTCGATTAACCCAAAGACCCAAGCTTTTGGGATAAATACTCACTATTCAGCAAAAACTGCTGGGAAAATTGTAAACTAGTGTTAGGGCTTGACCCATACCTAACACCACATACCAAGATAAGATCTAAATGGGTTCATGATCCAGATATAAAGAGGGACTTTGTAAGCAAGTTAGAGGAACGTAATATAGTTTATCTCTCAGACCTGTGGAGATGGAATAAATTCATGTCCAAAGAAGACCTGGAACTCCTAATTGAACACCAGATGGATAATTTTGATTATATTAAGTTAAAAAGTTTCTGTACAAACAAAACAAATGCAGACAAGATTAAGAGGGAAGCATCAAATTGGGAAATCATCTTTACATTCAATGGTTCTGATAAAGGCCTCATTTCTAAAATATATAGAGAATTGTCTCATATATATAAGAATTCAAGCCACTCTTCAATAGATAAGTGGTCAAGGGATATGAACAGACAATTTTCAGATGATGAAATTAAAACCATCTCTAGTCATATGAAAACTTGCTCCAAATCACTATTGATCAGAGAAATGCAAATTAAGACAACTCTGAGGTACCACTACACCTCTGTCAGATTGTCTAAAATGACAGGAAAAGATAATGATGAATGTTGGAGGGGATGTGGGAAAACTGGGACACTAATACCTTGTTGGTGGAACTGTGAACAGATCCAACCATTCTGGAGAGCAATTTGGAACTATGCTCAAAAAGTTATCAAACTGTGGGTACCCTTTGACCCAGCAGTGTTTCTACTGGGCCTATATCCCAAAGAGATCTTAGAAGAGGGAAAGGGCCCCACATGTGCAAGAATGTTTGTGGCAGCCCTTTTTGTAGTGGCTAGAAACTGGAAACTGAAGGGATGCCCATCAATTGGAGAGTGGCTGAATAAATTATGGTATATGAATATTATGGAATATTATTGCTCTGTAAGAAACGACCAGCAGGACGATTTCAGAGAGGCCTGGAGAGACTTGCATGAACTGATGCAGAGTGAAACGAGCAGAACCAGGAGATCATCATGAACAGCAACAACAGTATTACATTATGATCAATTCTGATGGACATGGCTCTCTGCAACAAAGAATTGTCTCAAACCAGTTCCAATTGTTCACAGAAGAAAACCATATACACCCAGAGAGGGATATTAAATATGGACCACAACGTAACATTTTCATGATCTCTATTGATATTTGCTTGCATTGTGTTGCCTTTCTCTGATTTTCTTTTTTTTTCTTGTAGAC
>JAJPUD010007092.1:0-31526 GCA_023553655.1 Myrmecobius fasciatus
GGCCAAATGCAAAAGGAGATTAAAAATCTAACTAAAGAAAATAATTCACTAAAAATTAGATTTTGCCACAAAAACTCAAATGAGATCACACGGCTCTAGAGATGACTGCAATGATTGAACAACAATAGTAATGTTTATCTTTGAGAATAGAACTAATACATTCCAGTGCAAATTCTACTAAGAAGACCTGGTTTTAAGTGCACTTACTACTTCTATGATCTTGAATTAGCACATTAAGCTTCCTAGGCTTCAGTTTTCTCATCTGAAAAGTAAAAGAGTTAAACTAGGTCTCCTCTGGCTCTAAATAAATATTCTATAATTTACAATCCTTAGACATACTTTATGGATCTTGAGTCATTGATTCTCATTTTAAAAGCCATGAGACTAAAACTTGTTATCTGGGAAATGGGCATATAAGTCTTCAGTTGGTAGAATGTGTTTTATGACTCTTATATCACCTTTAATAAAGAAAGGGCAGAAAATAGGCTGATCTGTTACAGATTAGTATGGTGAATGGACAGAACTTTGTGGTCAGAAACAGTAAAAATGTGGATTTGTCTATCAAGAAAGAAATGATTATGCCGGCTCTCCATAGAATCAGAGAAACAACAACAACAAAAACAAATCTTAGATATAGTACCTCCTATACCACCTAGTTTAATCTGTACCAGAAGAGCAATTTTCTCTGTAGCATCTCTGAGGACTGACATATTCATCCAGTCTTGATCAAATTCACCCATCAGACTGCATGTATCAAGTACCTAGTATGTGCCAGGCATTATACTAGGTACTTGGAAGCACAGACAAAAAATGAAACAATCCTGTCCTCAAATGATAAAAGCATCACAAAAAATACTTCTCGAAGAGTACATTGATAAGAAACTTACTCCTCCTCCTAGAGGCACTATGCGATTTAATTGTTTATGAGATTTTTCCTAATGTTTAGCAATGGTTGAAGAGTATTAATATAAGGCAACTCTGAATATAAGTAAAACCCACAAATGTAGCTATCTTTGAAAGAAAAAAAAAGAACACAAAGATATATTTAGGAATACAAAGAAAACAAAAAACTGCCAAATAAAACTATACCATGCTAAAATAATACCATCAAAGTTACATTAAAATCACAATTTTTCAATTCAAACAAACTTGTTTTCTTCAATAACGTTCTCTCCTTCTTCTTTATTTTCTTCGTAATTCTATTTATATAAATTTTCCCATAGCATGGTAACTTAACTTTCTTTTTTTCCTCTTGTTGTAGGCAGCATATTTTGAACTCACTAGTGAGGGATTTGGAAATATTTTCCATATATTGGCAGTTCAGTGAACAGAAAGTCCACTTTCTGCTTGTATGTGGGTCTGTCCTTATGATTAGAGCATAATTATGTTTCCAGGTTTTTGGAAAATCAAATTTTTGGGGGAAATCTGGCCAGTATTTGGATAATTATAGCATTATTAAAAAAATGACCTGAATTATACTTGACAATGGAAGTTAAATGAGAAGTTAAATTATTTCCCCTAGATCCCAGTCACTAATAGAGCTGGGATCAGAATCCAGGCCTTCTGATTCAACAGCAATAATTATAAATGCCTGTAATGTGCTTGGGAAGATAAGAAAGTAAACATGAAAATGTTTTGTGAGATTAAAAGTCCCATTCATATGTAAAGTGGTGGGTATTATTATCAATAATACAATACTACTAATATTTATAATACTCAATTTATTTATAGTTTATAACACTTAATCCTGCCACATGCAACATTCAGTGAAGGGTTTAATTGACATGGCAACTTTTACTGTTAGTCTCTGTATACGATATGTGTGTGTGTGTGTGTGTGTATATATATATATATATATGTATATATATATATATATGCATGTATATGTGTATATGTATAATATGTATAAATAAATATATTGTAATATATATATATATACACACATATATATATACACACATATATATGTATAATATATATGTTAGAGAGACATTGCCAATTAACTGGGAACAGAATTTAATGGGAGGAACCAAGCTGACTAAAGTGCCTTTGGGAAATTGTCTGATGCTTTAAATAATCCTAGGCTCATTGCTACAAAAAAGATGTATCTTGTTAACAAACATCAATATTAGAGACATTTTCAAATTGTGGAAAATCACGATTTTAGAAAAATCACAGTTGCAAGTGACTCAAAAGACAGTAGGTGGTAAACTCATTGTCTCAGCTGTTTTCATTATTGCATAGCCCTAATCAGAAGGAAACATCTTCTCATACCAAGTTGTCCCTCCCTGTAATTCTTTCTACCTCTATTATTGCTCCAATTTGTTTTATTGACACAGTAGCACAACTCTTTTTCATTTAATAGCCATTTATTTGTAGAAAGGGATCATTTCTCCACTGACGTATTTTCCCCCTCTCCCCCCTCTTCCGGCCAGGTTAAATATCCTTAGTTTATCAGAATTGGAAAGGTAACTTAGAGTACATACATTCATTAGAACCTTGATGCCCCAAGGAACAAGAGCTGGAAAATTAGAATTCATTGGAAAGAACCTTTGAATAAAGAATACTGGTACTAGAGGGAAGGATTTTGGAAAATAAAATACTAGCATATAGATCATGGAATTTTTGAGCTGAAAGAGACCTAAAATATAAAATGCTGGATCCTTAAAAATGGAATCTTAGAATATAGAACATGAAGTATAACATGAAATATTCAAGCTAGAATGAACCTTAAAATAGTGAGTTCCAGAGCTGGAATGGACTTTGAAAAAAGGATTGTTAGAATAAAGATGATGGATTATTAGAGTTTCAAGGGACAGTAGAATAGAGAATACAGGAACCAGAAGGACATTATGACCTAGTTTCAAGTCCTCTCATCCTGGTTGCCTCTCAGTCATGAGAACGTAGTAATAAGCAGTCTTCCCATCTGAGATGTGTTGTGCTTTGGGATCTTTTGAGATTAAAATGACAGTGTAAACACATGGATACTATTTTGAGGGGGGGAATAAATAGACTCTAAAATGAATGCAGAATATTTTTGCCACAAACAGGTGCAGGAGTGATGTCAAATCACACTTCATCCTTGGGTATGCTGTGCTTGACTTTGTTCTGGCAAAGGCTGCCTTTGTTAAGAGCTCTGCTTCCTCAACTCTCTCTGGGAGTTGTAGTTTCCAACCCCTGCCTCAAGCTACCCTTTTGAAAGCAGAGAGTGAGACCATTTCAATCCTCCCACAATCAACACAGGAAGTCTACCTGGACAGTAATGATAAATCCATTTTGCAGAGCTTTTAAGAATAATCACCTTAACTAGGTTTTCAGCTCTGAAATTTTCATTTGTGTACATTGTGAAAATGTTCATATTAATCTGCATCATCAAAATAGCATGGCATCTATTATTCACATGCTGATTCTATCCCAAAGCTTTGAGGAGACACACACAAAAGCATGTCCTGCATCTTGCATTCAATGTGCTACATGATGATTGAGCTACCAATCATTCAATAAACATTTATTAAGTGCCTACTACGTGTGAGGCACTGTAATTCAGTAAATACTGAATACTTGGAGCGGGGAGAGTGAAAACAGAACCATATATCTCTAGAACTTATCTCAGTGTTTGTCAAACAAAATAGGAAAAAGGATCAAAAAAGGCCTGTTATTTTATTGGTATAGGGATTCCTAGAAAAGGAAACTTTTTCTTCCAATATAGATAGGCATTATGTATACAATTTTTAATCTTAAAAAGTTACCTAGAGAGGGCAGAGCCAAGATGATAGAGAAAAGGCACTCACCTAAGCTCTTCCACAAATCCCTTCAAACACTTTTATATAATGCCATAAAACAATTCCTAGAGAAGCAGATACACAAAAAATTGGAAATAATTTTCCAGCCAAATACAACTTAGAAGTCCAACAGGAAAGATCTATCACCCCTGGGTGTGAGTGGAGCACAATCCAATGCAGGTCAGGGCCTGCACAGATTCAGCCCCAGCAAATCAGAAGCAGACCTTTCAAGGCACTGAATCAGCAGCAGCAGCAAGTGCTTCCAGAGCTCTTCACCTATAGGTGGTGAGGGGGTTGAACAAATGGTCAGAAGGAGATTACAGGGGTCTCTTTAGTAACACTGAAGCAGGACTTGGTTAGTTGGGCCCTGCTTAAATCTGGATTGAAGTCCTGGGTGATAGTCCCAGGATGAAGAGGAGCACTAGTACACAAGAGTGTGTGGCTTGAGTGGAGCAAAAACCTTCCTCACAGTTCCAGGATAGAAAAGAGTGCTTGTGGTAACTCACAGGCTAGAGTACAGGACAGGACAGGACAATAATAAATACACCTCTCCTTAGATTACATCATCTTGGAAGAATTGAAAACTTACAAGGACCCACTACTTACAAGTACCAAAAACATCTGCATAAAACCCTGAAACTTGGGATTGTGTATCCTCCATCATGGAAACAAAACTCTACTTTAATAAAAAGTTAAAAGTCAAAAAATAGGCTAGGAAAATGAACACAGAAAAAAATTGGCCATACAAAGTTACTGGGGTGACAAGGAAGATCAAAACACACATTCAGAAGAAGATAGTCAAAGCTCTTACGTCCAAAGCTTCCCAGAAAAATATGAATTGGTCTTGAGCCATGAAAGAACTCAAAAAAGGATTTTTAAAATCAAGTAGAAGAGGTGAGGGAAAAATTGGGAAGAGAAATGAGAGTGATGCAAGAAAATCATGAAAAATCCTTGGTAAAGGAGACACAAAAAATACTGAAAAAAATAACACTAAAAAAAATAGGCTAGGTCAAATGGTAAAAGAAGTACAAAAGGCCAATGGAGAAAGAATACCGTGAAAGTAGAATTGACCAAATGGAAAAAGGGGTACAAAAATTCACCAAAACCCCAAAACAAAACAAACTCCTTAAAAAGTAGAACTGGTCAAATGGAAAAAGAGGTACAAAAACTCACTGAAGAAAATAATTCCTTTAAAAATATAACTGGGAAAATGGAAGTTAATGACTTTATGATAAATCAATAAACAATAAAACAAAATCAAAAGAATGAAAACAGGAAACAATGTGAAATATTTCATTGGGAAAACAACTGACCTAGAAAATAGATTCAAGAGAGTTAATTTAAAAATTATTGGACTAACTGAAAGTCATGACCAAAATAAGAATCTAGATATCAACTTTCAAGGAATTATAAAGAAAAAGTGTTCTTACATTTTAGAATCAGAGGATAAAATAGAAATTTTAAAAATTTATCAATCATCTCCTGAAAGATATCCCCAAATGAAAACTCTCAGGAATATTATTGCCAAATTCAAGGAGAAAATATTGTAATTAGACAGAAATAATTCAAGTGTCATGGGGCCACAATAAGAATAACACAAGATTTAGTAGTTTCTATATAAAACAATCTGAAGGCTTGGAATATATATTCCTTTTTAAAATTGTTAATTATTTAAAGCATTTTATTTATAAAACATATGCATAAGTAATTTTTTCAACATTGACCCTTGCAAAGCCTTCTGCTCTAAGTTATGGAATATATATTCCAGAGGGCAAAGAAGCTAGAATCACAATCAAGAATCACTTATCCAGAAAAACTGAGTTTTTCTTGATTATTTACTTTTGTTTTGTAACTTTAGGCAGAACAAAACTTTAGGGAGCTAAAATTGTCACTGGAGAGACAGGATAGACACATTTCTTCTATTATATAATAAATATTTGTTTTTCTGAGCACATTGAACTCAAATGGTGTTGGGGGTTAGTTCTTACATAGCATTAGTCTCATTAAATATATATCCAAATGTGTGTGATTGTTGGGCAAATCTTCCTGCTGGGTTGAGATCCTGAAAATCATTACCAAAGATGGAAAATCATTCTTTGCTCCCTGCAGTGTTAATGCTTTATTAATTTCAAAGTCCAACCTAGATTCCAATTGCCAGATTTCTGCAGCCCAACCTTCCAACAAATGCAAGAGATTCCATTCTTTCCCCCAGAAGATAAAATAATAAATGAAAAAGTAAGAACCAAGAACCAATTTTGGAGAAGCCATACAGCCTCACATAGAGAAGCAGATTTTAAGACATTCTTTTAGGAAGGAAGGAAGGAAATAAACATACTAAATCAACTGTGTGTGCCAGGCACTGTATTGAGTGTTTTATAAAGATAATCTCATTTAATCTTCACAACAAAATTTAGAGATGTTATTACTGTCTCCATTTTACATCTGAGGGGACTGGGGTAGACACAATTTAAGTGACTTGCTAAGGTTCACACAATGAATAAGTTACTGAAGTCACATTTGAACCTCAGATCTTTCTGATTCCAGAAATAAAACTTTAACTACTATACCTTACTACCTCATAGGACAGAGTCTTACTAATGTCAAGGATACAGTCCCCAAATTAAACAGAGTGGCAACTAGTGCTAGCTCATTCCTTTTTGAAGATACACAGACAATTAAAAAAAAAGTCCTTCAAACCATGTGTTTAGCGAATTGAAATTAGTTATAGAATGTCTATGCATTCTCCATAGCCTTTTCAAGGCAATTCCATGCAACATGAGTCTCCTGGAAGCAAGCTGGTGGGGTCTGTATGTGTGCTATACTCCCCTGTATAATTGTAAGACATGCTATTTATGTAAATTACTAAAAGGCAAGAAAACATTAATAGCTTACATAAACATATACACATATATACATACATATGTATATGCAGATATACATATATAATGTTATGGAAGTTAATTCCTTCTTGTAATACAATTATATAGTAATATTATAGTTATATATTATTATATACCTACTATACATATATAAGTAGTTTTTTTAAATGAAAAACTCATTTATATACACATATGCACATGTGTATATAAGTGATATCTATATGTACATCTTTAATATATGTGCACATGCATATGTTGGCTATGTATTATATAAATGTATAAATGAGATTTTTATTGTTTAAGAAACATTTTCACAGCAATCTTGTGGATCATGCAGTTCAAGTATTAATTTTATAGTCTTTATTTTATAAGCAAAGAGACACAAAGTGTCTTGTCCCAGATCATAGTCAATAAATGATGAATCCAGGCTTGAAAAACCAAGTCTTTTAAGTTCAAGTTATATTTTCCCCAATCCTGATTCTCGAAGTGCTAGGGCAGATTGAAGGTGTGAGAGATTAATTCTGGATGTTGAGGACCAAGAAAGGCTTCAGGAGGAAGTGGCAGCTGAATGGGGTCTTGTAGAATGATTGGTTTTTGATTAAGCCACCTTTAAGGTAGGAATTTTGAAGCAGACATCCATAAATTTAAAAAAATTATTTTGATAAATATTTCATTATAATTGATTTTCTTTTTAACCCTATATATTTTATTTTATACATTTAAAAATCATGGTTCAGCTTTCTGTGAATATTTCCATGCATTCTGTTTTCCTTCTTAGGTTGTTTTTTTTTCTTCTTCTCTTTCTAGATCTGATGTTTCTTGTGCAGTAAGATAACTGTATAGATATGTATACATGTATTGTATTTGTCATATAATTTATCCTATCTAGCATGTATTAGATTACCTGTCATCTAGAGGTGGGGGGCGGGGGGAGGGAAAGGAAAAGCTTGGGAAAAAAAAGTTTTTTTTGCAAAGGTCAATGTTGAAAGGTCACTCATATGTTTTGCAAATAAAAAGTTTTATTAAAAAAAAAAATCATGGTTCAAAGAAGGAATCCATGTTTCACCAAATTATAAAAGGAATCTCATAATGATATAAAAAAGCAAACAATTCATTTTCTAACAATTTTCCCAGTGCAACCACCCATGGCCTTTGTCAGAAGTTGCATTTAGTTCCCCTACTCTCATCTTCCCTACTAACCACCCCAGAGAAGAAATTTATTAAACAATGTATTGTCACCAGAGTAGTCAGTTACCAAAGAATTATATTGTACTGTGTTTAAAGGAGCAAAATTTTTTTCAACCAAATCTTGTACTGATAAATAGAATTGTATAGACTTTGAAGCATATTGTTTGAAACTATAGGTAATTAACCAAATATATTTAGAAGCTGAATAAAAAACTTGAATAATATAAACAAATCAGTAAGTCCTATAATGGCAAAGAAAATAATTGAAGAATATTTGGAATAATTGAAAGGGCACAGCTCTAGGAATCAGGAAACTGGAGTGCTAGTTCTAGATTTGCTACTCACTAGTTCTGCAACTTGTGTAAATCACTTAATCTCATTAATCCTCAGCTTGTTCATTTGTTAAATGAAGACTCTGAACTAGATAAGGTCTCTTTCAACCTATCCAATCCATTTTCTAAGACCTTTTTTTTTCCCCACTTAAAAAGCTAGGAAATGGGGCAGCTAGATGGCACAGTGGATAGAGGACTGGCCCTGAAGTTAAAAGGACCTTGCCATGCTCCAGGAGAAACTAAGGCAGTATCACACATTGGAGTTTAATGAATATTTTATTGATGCTAATTGAGAGTTTAGAATCTATAGCTATGGATTGGGACTGCTGGGACTCTTGTCTTAAAGCACACAATCCATTGAATTTTAGACTAGCAAACATGCCGGCCGACTGGATCTCAAGCAAGTCCAGCAATTAGTAAGTTTGGTCACAGGATTCTTATAGGACTCTGGCTCTCAGGGGAACAAAGAGCTCCAGAGGCAGAAGGAGGGGTTGAGCACTGCGGGGGATTGGAGTTCCAGGAAAGGACTATTGATTCAGTTCTGACAGGTAGGTGGTCGAGGAAGTGTGACAAGCCTGGGAAAGGAACTGGGAGATAGTAAGTCTGAAGCCAAAAGATAAGGGGTATGTGGAGATGGACCATCTGGAGGTTTTATGACTCCTTTGGAATGCTAGCCCAATTATTCCTGATGGTCAGAAGGGGGGATGGCTACGGAGGCAGAACAATTAAGGGAAACTGAAACAGAGCAATTGAGGGAAACTGAGACATGGAAGTGTGGCACAACAACCTGAGTTCAAATTCAGCCTTAGACATTTAATACTTTGTAGCTGTGTGATCCTGGGCAAGTCACTTAACCCCAATTGCATCAGCAAAAAAGAAAAGAAAAGCTAGGTAGCTCAATGGATAGAATGCTGGATTGGAGTTAGAAAGACTCCAGATTCTAGATTCAAATCTAGCCTCTGGCCTCTCATGCTTCTTATACTGACTGGTGAGTCCCGCATTTTTTATTCACTTTGCGTCTAGCTCAGCTAACTCTCTAGACTGCTCCACCATGATTTCCAGCTCTCCTTTATTCTTTGTAATACCGAATTACCAAATAAATATACCAAATACCAAAATAAAACATACAGATTATTTGTTGTATTTATTTCTGTATCAAGGCATATGTCAAGTCCTTAATAAATTTTCTGTCTTTCCATCTAACATATTCTGAGGTATTTTCCCAATCTAGATTGTAGAATCAAGACTTTTCATGATTATTGAATACACAGAACTTGAAAATTGGGTGGAGTTGGAGACTAGAAAGATGTCAGTTAATAAAATTTTAATTAGTACCTATTATGTGTTGTGCTGTGTTAAGAGTTCAGGATACAAAAAAAGGTAAAGGACAATCTCTGTTTCAAGGGGCTTACAATTAAATAGAGAAAATGAGGTGAACAGCTATGCAAAAACAAATCATCTATATCTATATTTACATTTATGTATGATAAATTTGAAAGCAATCATTAGATGGAAAGCACCAGAATTAAGGAGAATCAGGAAATGTTTCCTATGGATGATGGGATTTCAGCTAGTATTTTGTTTTATTTTAATATTTCTATTTTCTCTAGTTACATGTAAAACTTTTTTTAACATTTGTTTTTAAAACTTTGAGTTCCAGATTCTCTCCCTTCCTCCTCACTTCTATTGGGAAGGCAATATGAAATTATGCAAAACATTTCCATAAAAGTCATGTTGCAAAAGAAAACATAGATCTCCCACTCCCACTGCCTCAAGAAAACCCCTCAAGACAAAAAAAAATTTAAGTATGCTTCAGTCTGTAATTCAGACATAATCAATTTTTTCTCTGGGTATGGATAGCATTTTTCATCATAAGTCCTTAAGAATAATCTTTGATGACTGTATTTCAGCTAGTATTTGAAGGAAGCCAGGGAAGTTCGGAAGCAGAGATGAAGGAGAGCATTTCAGGCACAGGGATAAGTAAAAATTCCTGGCGTTAATAGTGCCTTTTTGGAAAGAAGATCAAGAATGATAGGAACATTGAATCACAGTAGGTGGAGCAGCTCATGGTGAAGTAGATAAGAGCACTGGCTCTGCAGTTGGGAGGATCAGTGTTCAAATCTGGCTTCAGACACTTAACACTTAGCACCTGAGTGACTGTGTGATCCCCATCCTGGGCAAGTCCCTTGACCCAAATTGCCTCACCAAAAAACCAAACCAAAACAAAAACTCAATCTGTGTGTGTGTGTGATGGGGAGTTTAAAGGCTAAGAAGACTGAAAAGGCTGGGAGCAGGGAAAGTTATGAAGAATTCTGAATGCCTAATATTCTGAATGCCTAATATTCTGAATGCCTAATACTAGCAGGAATTTGGGGGAGAAGAGATTGATGAAGACTATTGGAAAGCAAGAATATATATATATATTTTTTTTTTTCTCATCAATTTTGGCCTGGTCGCTGTTTTAAGTGTTTTTTTTTTTTTTGTTTTTTTGAAATTCAATCTTGACAGTAGGGGGGAATAAAAGAAAACTACATTAATTAAACAATAGGCATATTTCCTGCCCTGATCAACAAATAATGAAATATTTAAGAGAAAGTCTGACCTGTTGCTCCCTTGAGCATGCTGTAGTGGTACAATGGATAGATGCCTGGAAGCCCTGGCCATTTGGTCAGTTCTGCACAAGTGGAGAGAATAATTCTAGCTCATTTGAGACTGCCTTCCTGACTTTGGAACTGACATTTAGGAGGGAAATAAGCCAAGTGCATCCTTTCCAGAAGGATTGCAATCTGGCTGCCCAGGATGTTTGGGCACCAGTGCTGAACTTTTGCCACCAGCAGCAAAGGCTCTTAGGAAAATACTCTCTGCTTTTAAAAGTACTGTCACGTCTGTTATCATATCCTCACCATAACTCTACCTAATGGAGTTAAGTTGGGAGTCTCCATTTTAGAGATGAAGAAATTGAGATCTAGAGATCTTAAGTGACTTGCCTATGGTTATATATTTAGAAAATATCAGTCCCTCAAAACATGGGGGTTTCCATTAGTCATTTTCCTAGCCAGCCAGTTCCTTAGCATGAACCCTCATTATTTTATGTTTGGTCTATTATTAGTCTTCTGGTTGGTTTCTCTTTCTTAACTTTCTTATCCTCCACTTCATTGCCAAAGTGATTTTTCTTAAAGCAAAAGTTGGATTATACCAACCCCCTTTTTACACTATAAACTCCACTTTGCTCCTTAGTGCTTTCAGGATTAAATATAAAATGCTCTTTTTGTCATCAAAAGCCTTTCACAAACTGGAATCTTATTATCTTTTCAAGTTCATATTTTCCTCCCTTACACATTGTAACCCAACAATACTGGTCTACTTCCTGTTTGCTATTCATGGACCTTCTCCCTGACTGTCCCCCATTTTTGGAATGCTCTCTCTCTCCTTACCTCGGCCCTTTGGTTTACCTGATTTCCTTCATGACCCAAATCAAATTCTGCCTTTTTCAGGACACCTTTTATACTTCTCACTCCTGCTCCCTCTACCTTTCTCTGTGCCTTTGCCTTGAGCTTATCTTCCATTTGTATTCTATGTATTTTGAATATACTCAGTTATTTGAAAGTCACCTCTCTTTTTACAATGAGAGCCCCTCAAAGGCAGGGAACTTATTTTTTATTTTCTGTTATCTCCAGCACTTATCACAATCCGTTCACATAATGAGCTCTTAATGAAATCTTGTTGACTGACGAAGTTCCTTAGATAATTTCTGTACTCCATCTTAGAATAGTCTTAGCTCATGAAGTTCTCCTGCTGAGGATATCATTAAGCTTCCTTTTGAAGGAACATTACTTGTACAAACATGTATTCCAGTTTTTAAAGGGAATATGAAAATTCACAATCCATTAATATCTTCCTTTGATACAGCCTATGACATGGAGGTAACCCTGGATTCCTGTAGCTTGTACTAGGGAAACATCAACTCAGCTCATAAACTGGGAAGGCTTATCCAGATCTGCTTTGGGACAATGCTTTTAATGTCCAAGAATGAGCCTACCTGTGATCTTAAAACAATGGTTTTTCAAAAAGTGTGACATGGTTCATTAATGTTGTGAGTTTTGCTAGGGGCGTTGTGAAACTTAGATGTCATGCTTTTATAGATAGAAAAAGGATATGTCAGATGAGAATATTGACTGAACTTGTGATATTATCAATATAGGGAATGTTCTGGGAAGGAAATTCTCTCTACATATATAGGTCATAACTCCACTTTTAGATATATTCTATTACTTAGTCTCAGATATAGTACTGTTTAATCAAGTTCCCACCATCATCACCAGAGATTTGTGCAGTTGATTTTTTAGCCGACTAACCAAGTTTTAACTACCTTTTGATTATTCCTCTGCATCTTTCTAGTCCAAAGAATTTTTTTAGAAAAAAAGAATAGAATTAAAATTTTAATGAAGAATTTAAAAAGAATTTAATATCTCTATTTCTTTCTCATGTCTTGACATTATTGGATTTACTCTGAAAAGAAACCCTAACCTTACACTGAATAGCTTTCTGTTCCATTCCCCACCCTTATCCCTAATAACTTCATTACTGAGGGCCAATTTCAACTATGAAAATTTTGTGAACTTAAAGAAATCTCTCACAATTTCCCTCCACTTAGCTTTCCTCATTAAATCCAGCAGATTCTGAACTTTACTTCTTATGAGATTATTGATATTGATCCATGCCATTCTTATGGTCATCTTCAATCTGATCATTTCCATTTTCTAAAAATCACACAATTCATGTTGATTTGTTTAAATAGCTATTTTCCTTACCAGAATTATTTTTCTTTAAATATTCAAAATTTCATTCTTTGGAATTTTTTTCATACTTCTGTATCTATCTTCTTTCAAATTTTCATCGGTGAATCCAACATATCATTTCCCCCCCTAACTCACTGAAATTTAGTCTGCATACACAAAGGGCTATAAAACTGTGTAGATCCTTTGATCCAGCAGTGTCTACTGAGTCTGTATCCCAAATAGATCATAAAAAAGAAAAAGGACCCACAAAGAATTTTTGATCAGCCCTTTTTGTAGTGGGAAGGAACTGGAAACAGAGTGGATGCCATCAGTTGGGGAATGGCTGAAAGAGTTATGGTATATGAATGTAATGTAATATAATCATTCTTAAAGAATAAAATCAGCAGAATGATTTCAGAAAGGCCTGGAGAGATTTACATGAAATGATGCTAAGTGAAGTGAGTAGAGCCAAGAGAACACTATACACAACTCTGATTGATATAGTTCTTTTCAACAATGAGGTGATTCAAGCCAGTTCTAATGGTTTTGCATTGGAGAGAGCCATCTGCAGAGAGAGGACTGTGGGGATTGAAAATAGTATCTTCTCCTTTTTTATTGATTTTGCTTTCTCTTTCTCTCTCTCTCCTCTCTCTTATTTTTTGGTCTGATTTTTCTTGTGCAGTAGGATAAATGTGGAAATCGGTATAGAAGAATTGCACATGTTTAACACATACTGGGTTACTTGCTGTCTGGGGGAGGGAATGGGAGGAAGAGAGGGAGAAAAAATTTGAAACATAAGATTTTGCAAGGGCAAATGTTGAAAATTATCTTTGCCTGTATTTTGAAAATAAAAAGCTCTTGTTAAATAAAAAAAATAGTCTGCAAAAATATGACTTTCAATTCCTTCTCTTTCATAAATTCCACACTGGAGTGGTCACTTGCCCAAAATTTTTCATCATTTTCTGTCCCAAGTTCAATCTTGTTGGTGACAATCAGGTCCATAATAGCAAATCATCTCATTTGATGATTTGTATTTTGTAAGATGAAATTATTATTAAGGCAAATAAAAAAATGAACTGCTCTAATTTTTTTTAGAAATTGTTCTCCATCAAATGTTAGAAAAATTGAAACTTTTTCTTCACCACTGTGCCAGAGTTCCATGATAAATGTTGCACAAAGAGCCTCAATTTATTCTGTTATCTTAAGCATAACTCTGTGACAATAGTGATTCTGTTTCTATCTCATCTTTCCACCATCCTTAGGTTTCCTCACATGACTGTTTCTTCTTAATATACAATGCATTCTACTCTTCCCCCTTCATATTATTCCTTTTGAATAAGATACAATTTTCCTCCAAGAGTTATGCTTTAGTCATGAATTATTATGTGGCTAATTGATAATTAGTAGACTGCAAGCTTCTTGAGGATAGGGAATATTTTGAGGTTTTGTATCCCTAGTAACTCCTATTGCATATGGTTGATTAATAAATACTTGGTAAACTGAATTAAATTAATCTCATATTATGAAATCCTTGTAATTTCCATGAAGTCGTTTGTCCTTTATAGTCTAACCTCTTAGGTTCCTGTTGCCAGTACCTAAACACTGTATATAACATACGAGGCCATTGGCTTTACTTCTGATTGCTTGCTTGTATTTTATCTTCTATCAATTTCTGCACATCTCTTATATTTTTATTTATGATTATATGTATACTCAACTCTCTATCTTTAGACTTTAATTTTTTAAAAACAAGATGCCTTACTTTGTTTTTATGTTTGGTATTCACCAGATACAAGCTCAGTCTTTCATGTCTACTTTTCCTTGATATATTAGGAACATTAGACTTATCAATTCCAAATGACATTTTTTAAATCATATGAGGAATTTCCTGTTAGATGAAGTCCCTATTTAATGTATTTTTCATTGGGTCCATATAACTTGAAGTCATACATATGTTTCAAGTTATTAATCCATTTCACTTTTTTTGATTTGAAATCTCTACTTTGTTCTATTTAGAAGAATTGATAAAGAATTTAAAGCTAATGGGCTTAAACTATTTCACTGGAAGATAACATCTTTTATATGATTTTTCGCAGTAGGTATTGTGTCAGTATCATGTTTTAAATAGACAATTTTGACATCAAATGATGTAGCATTCTCACTATGCTTAGATTTATTTTATATACTTATAAAAGTGATCCTGCATCAAAGAAGTATGGTAAAATATTTTGCTACTAATTCATGAACCATTGTAGTAAACCATTTGAATCAGTAATTGTGACTCTTGACTAGACTAATTATCTTCTTTGTAGAGAAGCCAGAATTTCAGTCATCTTTTTTGGCATAACTATTCTGTCATTCATCATATTAATGATATATAAACTGTTTTGCATTGTACTCTTATTGTGTTGGACTTTTTTTGACCATAAAAACAACCTCTAATTTTTATATCTTTTTTTGCCATGAGTTATTTATCATTTCCCAACTTTTTTTTTAATTAAAAAGGCTTTGTACAAACAAAACGACTGCAACCATAAGGAAAACAAAAAAACTGGGAAACAATCTTTATAGCAAGTGTCTCTGATAGAGGCTTCATTTCTCAAATATGGAGAAAACTTGGTCAAATTTATAAGAAAACATTAAAATTAAAAATAAAATATTTTCCCCAGATGTCTTCTTGGTAGATTTTTTGATTTAGGTTGAACTGTTTATATTCTTTACATTATTTTGATTTCTTATTTTACCTTAACCTTTTGATTTTAAAAAGGAATCAAGAATTTCTGATATAGTTTGTTTAGCTTCTCTTATAAATTTTTTCCCCTTTTGCCATTAATTGAGAAATATGCTCTTTAAAATGTTCCACTATGGCTAGATAATGATTTAAGTTTCTAAGGTCTTTTTGTAGTTTTCTCAAGCCCCTTCTGCCATGGTGATATTTTATATTTGCCTTGAGGACTAATTCTGGATAGTTCAACCTTTCTCCCCATATTTCTCATTGCTCCAAATATAGAATATATTCCTAATGTATTTAGGTCCTAAAATTATGCTATATTCTTTGTTAAATAACATCTGATGATGAAATTAAAACTATTTCTAGTCATATGAAAAGTGCTCCAGATAACTATTGATCTAAGAAATGCAAATTAAGACAACTCTGAGGTACCACTACACCCCTGTCAGATTGGCTAAGATGACAGGAAAAGATAATGATGAATGTTGAAGGGGATATGGGAAAACTGGGACATTGACACATTGTTGGTGGAACTGTGAATGGATACAGCCATTCTGGAGAGCAATTTGGAGCTATGCTCAAAAAGTTATCAAACTATGCATACCCTTTGACCCAGCAGTGTTTCTATTGGGCTTATATCCCAAAGAAATCATAAAGGAAGGAAAGGGCCCCACATGTGCAAGAATGTTTGTGGCAGACCTTTTTGTAGTGGCTAGAAACTGGAAACTGAGTGGATGCCCATCAATTGGAGAATGGCTGAATAAATTATGGTATATGAATGTTATGGAATATTATTGTTCTGTAAGAAACGACCAGCAGGATGATTTCAGAGAGGCCTGGAGAGACTTGCATGAACTGATGCTGAGCAAAACGAGCAGAACCAGGAGATCATTATACACGGCAATAACAATACTATATGATGATTAATTCTGATGGATGTGGCTCTCTTCAACAATGAAATGCTTCAAACCATTTCCAGTTGTTCAGTAAAGAAGGCCATATATACCCAGAGAGAGGGACATGAGATACGGACTACAAAATATCATTTTCAATAACATCTGAGAATAATATTTTTTTGATTTATCATGCCAGCTTTTCAAAATTAATCTATTTTTGTATAGTTTCTTTTGTACTTGGCCTTATAGTTCTTGGATTTGTGTTATCAAACACAAAAGGAGCATTTCAAAATTTTCATTTAAGAAGGCTAATCTTTTCAGTCATTTAAAAGATCAACTTTATTGCTTTATTTCTGGGAATTTATTTTATTACTAAATAATTCTTCTGTAGTGTATTAAATGTAAATTTTCATAATGCCTTTAAGTTTTTTCCATTTTTTCTTCTTCTAGTTTAAATAACTCTTCATTTCCCACTTTTATTTCATCTAATCTGAGTTTAGAATTGATATCATTTCTTACAATTTCCTTCCATTAATATATTGTGGAGTTACGTGACACAAAAATATCATAATAAAAGGCAGTATGAAGTCCTTTCAGATAATATCTGATTCTTGGTTTTTGTCATATACCTCTGGTACAATAAAAAAGCACCCAAAGTTCAGTCTCCTTGTGCATTTGAAGTTCTTCTACTTCAGTCATCCGTGGCATCTATAACAAAGTTTTTCCAACAAGTAAAATATTGGTATTTCTTCATTGTTCTGATATACCTTGTCTTCTTGTTATACCAGAACATGAAGCAGTGCTAATTAGTCCACCATCTTCTCTGTCAAGATAATAATAATGACTATTTCAAATAGATTCAACATTTACTATAAACTATCTTATTTATTTCTTAGATTCACAAGAGCAACTTCATCATTCTGGCTGATGTGCCAATCCAAACACTGGTTTGGACAAGGTTTAAGGATTCCTGTCAGACCTTTATAGCTACCAGAATTGTTTCAGTGCACATGGATTTCTAATTATATGAGATGGTTGTTCGATTATTCATCATATCCTCTCCCTGCTACCTCATGGATCAATACTTAGGCTTTAAGTGGGTTGTTGTTACTATTGTTGTTACTTGTACTAATGTTACTACTACTCCCCACTCCCTACTACTACTACTTCTACCACCACGATTACCACCAGTACATACCTGGCTTCTTCCTTGCAGGAGTGCAGATAGAAAGTGAAAGGCAACTGGGATATTGTTATGTAATTTCTGTGATAAAGTACAAATATAGTTGATTTGTCATTCAAGAGCCTGAATTTCTATAACTAAATGGCTTCAGAAAATATTGGCTACAAATATAATCCTTTTTCCTTCTGATAAGTCACAAAGTCATGTTAAGGGGGAGTGAAGGTTTTATATCAGTCATCTTATGTTTATTATCACTGCAGTATTATTAACCTCTATAATTCTATTTTTACATCTCTGGAGGAAATAAATAACTGTCATTTTGCCTCTGGCATTTTTGTAGGAGTTGGTTATTGAAAGAGAATTATCCAAAGTTTAGAATTAACCTGAAATCTGATAGTAAGAGCATTCAACTTTGATTCCTAGAATATGATTTCAGATCTCAGCTTTAGTATTAATTGACTCTTTGACATTAGATAACTCACTTACTCCTCTCTAGATGTCAGCTTCCTTAGCATATAAATGAAAAAGCAGTTTTCTAAGTACCTACCCAGCTCCAAGTTCTATGACTTCTACCTAAAGAGTCTTTAGTAAATACAAAGTATTTATACAGTACTTCTGTAGGTCAAATTTAAGAAATATGCTAAGGTTGGTATGTATTACCATACATCTGCTTTTTTATCTAAGGAGTTCCCCCAGTGGGTTGATTTGACAGTCTCACCTCCAAATTAATTAATGATTACTTTCTATTTCAAGCCTGGCTCCTACTCAACTTTTGGATATAGTGTTTATATATTATCAAATTTACATACATTTTAGGGAGGGAGCATTTTAAAGAACCAAAAAATTTATAGAGCCCATTGAAAATTCTGAGGGAATATTATGAAAATATATCTTACTTCTTCTCTGGAGATGTAGTATGCAGATTGAGACTTCCAAAAGAACAATGCTTTAGAGAGTGAGGTTCTCCAAATAATTATTACTATTCACAGATATATAACTATAGTAATTGCACCAAGCACAAGGATGCTACAAAGTCTCCTTAGTGGAATTCATACCATTGCTAAAATAATTGACCTTATTATCCTCCTTGGAGCATCAAAATAAATGAAAACAGCACATTGCCTAGGTGATTTATGCAGTAGCTGCATTAAAAGTTTTTTTGAGTTATTTCATCAGCAAATAATAGAGTATGATCTCAGAAGACTTCTTTTTCAAAACAGAATGAAATTCAAAGAGATATACATGGTGAAAGTAGATAGCATATAACAGTTTATGAACAATGACTAGAATATGAGAAAAGGTACAAAAGACATGTCTCTATGAGGACATGTACAAACAAAACAGAAGGTAAATGAGTCATGAATTCAGGAGAGACAATAGATTACAGCTTAAGTGATATATTGTCACCCTTAAGATACTAAATGAACCAGAGATTTCCTCCATGATGAATAGATTGGCTATGCAAGAATTATGGACTATAAGTCACTTAAAGGACAATGGAGAGGCACCTAGTGGTATTAGTGGGCTATGACACATTGCCAGTGAACATGAATAAGAAGTAGCATAACTATTATAGAGGAAAAGAGAAGAGAGAGAGAGGAAGCCCACTAGTCATGTGTCAAGGGAGATAGAACTCTAGGATATATGCAATGTTAAAAGGAAGACTTCAGCATATTTCATGGATTTCCAAGTAGAACTTTTCCTTCCTATTTTCTCCCTCCTCTCTCTCTCTCTCTCTTTCTCTCTCTCTCTCTCTCTCTCTCTCTCTCTGTGTCTCTCTCTCTCTCTCTGTGTCTCTCTCTCTCCTCTTTGTCTTCTCTCTCTCTTTCTTTCTCTCTCTCTTCATCTCTCTCTCTCTCTCTTTCTTATTTTTTTTCTTGTTCCAAGTCCTCTCTCTCTTCCTCCCAATCTTGCATTAGAGAAAACCAACATTCAGTACAGATACATATGTGAAATTATACAATACACTCTTCCACATATCATTTCTTTCCACAGAGGTGGATAATATTTTCTTTCAGCAGTCCTTTGTAATTAATTTGAATGATTATATTACTCAGAATATATTAATTTTTCAAAGTTACTTTTTGTACAAATTTTATACAATGCTTTCTTGGTTCTACTTGTTTCACTCAGTATTATTTAATGTTAAGTTCTTCCATATTTTTCTAAAATCAACCTGCTTGTCATTTTTTATAGCATTGTAATATTCCAGCACAATAATATACCACAACTTATTCAGCGGTTCTCCAATTGATGAGTATACTCTCAATTTCAGTTCTTTGCCACTCCAAAGAGAGCTGCTATAAATATTTTAAAATATATAGGCCATTTTACTTTTTTCCTGATCACCTTGGGAAACAGATCTAATAGAAACTCTCCTTTATTTATCCATTGCGGAATGACTTATATTCTTATAACTTTAATTCAGTTCTCTATATCTCTGAGACCGGAAACCTTTATCCAAGGAACTGGCTATAATGTACCCCCAACACACTCCATTTTATACTTTCCTTCTAATCTTGATTACATTGATTTTATTTGAACAAAATCTTTAAATGTTTCCAAGTATAATGTGTGGATTAATATGTGGATAATATGTGATTAGATTGATCAGCACTATTTGAAGAAGTGAAAGCACTGATGAGATTATGGTTACATAAGCCATGTGAAAGTATGGAAAACAATTTTCTAAGATTCAGAGTCACAGAAGAATTATAATTTGTATCAAGTGAGGGAGGAAATCACAAATTGTACCAAAGTATACACTTGGACCATTCAATCTTGATTACAGAACAATGTGACTAGTGATCTCAACTTTGGGCTTTCCTTCATAGGATGAAAAATTTCCCTTCAAATGAAAATATAGAGACCAGAAGTTCTTAAACATTTTTTTTGTCTGAAATCTTTTGGCAATATGGTAAAAATCTTTAGATTTTTTCTTAGAGTACATTTTTTAAAAAAATGCATAAAAGAAAATACTTGGAATCTTCAAAGAAAACAATTGTGTTGGAATACACATCATTTTTATTAAAATAAGTTCATGGACACCACATTAAGACCCCTGATTTGGTGCATCTTTACTATACAATTGATTTTAGGGAGTCATTGGGCACATTTTCTTAATTTTCACTCTTAAAAACATATAAAAATAGTAATAATAACTCAAATAGCACATTTAGGAGTACAAAGCTCTATGAAATAGGGAGTGTAAGTGTTATTACTCTCATTTTACAGATTAAGCAGCTGAGACTCATATGGGATAAGTGACTTGCTCAGATTCAGGATTTGTACTAATTTTCATTATTTTAAATCCAGTGTGCTTTTTCTCCTAGTAACTGAATCTATCTCATGTGGGGACTCTATGTTTAAATGCATCTCAGCTAGTACTGTAACAAATTGGATTTCTGATAGCAAATTAAATTGAGAAAGTTTGACTATTATGTGTGTGTTTGTGTGAGTGTGTGTGTGTATGTGTGTGTATGTGTGTTCTACCCCATTTGGCCTTACAATTAACTAAATTACTTAATATCCTTTGAGTAAAGGCAAAGCCATTGGCACTGATTAGATAAATTTCTTCATAGCTTGGCACCAGCCTATCTGGGTTCACTTTTATCCAACACAGTCTTTAAACAGACCCTTCACTCAACCTAGGAATTAAAGGGAGTGGAGCTCATCCAATTAATAATAATAATAATAAGCTTTGTATTTTTATTCATACTTTCCTATTAACAATGCACTACCTTGCCACTTCCAGCATTATTCCATTTGAAATTCTCTTCATTTATTCATTCTTCTTCTTCACTGATTCTCCTTGTGCAGTTCCCTGCTTGAACCTTGCTTAGCATTTAATTTACACTTCTCTCATGAGCTTGTCAAATGTTATTTTATAATTGAGTTGTGTGTCTCTGTTATAGCCCTCTACATATACCCACATACTTAGATTATGAGCTCCATGTGGTTAAGGATTATATTATATTTTGTCTTTATATCTCTCCCTGTGACTAATACAATACTCTTCCATGATAAATACTTAATAAATGTTCATAGAATGGCTTAAGAAATCTGAGCCAAAAGGCACAAAAAGGTTTAGTCTGCAGTATATGACTCATTAGTGGTAATCCTCCATTGCTATTATGGATGTTGGTACCATTAGCAATCTGCCTATGTAACTGAATGCATAATAGGCATTCCAAATGAATAATGATAATAGCAACAACAATAATAGCTGGCATATACATTATACTTTAGGATACAAAAAACTACCTTATGTAAATTATTTTAATTTCACCTCCTTTTATTAATTCAATCATCTAGCATTTATTAAATACCTACTTGTTTCAAACTCTGGGCTAAGGACTATGAATACAAAGAAATACAAAAAACAGTCCCTGCTTTTGAGGAGCTCATAATCTCATGGGGGACAAAAGCATATAATAATCTAAGTACAAATGAGATGGAGGCAGGATAAACTGCATAGGGAAGGCATTCAAAGTAAACTGGGAAAGATTTCTTGCAAAAAGTAGGATGAAATTTGAGACTTGAAGGAAGCCAGGAAAATTAGGAGGTAGAAATGAAGGGAGGGAGGAAAAGAGAAAGAGACAGAAAACAGACAAAGACAGACAGAAACAGAGAGAGACACAGAGACAGTTAGTTTCCAGATAGAGGATGGCCAGGAAAAATATTGGAGTCAGAAGATAAAAAGTCATGTATGAGGAACAACAACAAGATCAGTGTGACTAGTTTGTAGAACACATAAAAAGGAGTAAGATACAAAAAGATTGAAAAAGTGGGAAAGTATCAGGTTATGAAGGACTTTGGATATTAAAAATAGGATTTCACATTTTATCCTGGAGGCAAGATAGAGCCATTGAAGTTTATTGGGTGGATAGCTGGAATGAATGATTAAATCTGTGTTTTGGGATAGTCAATTTGACATATGAATGAAGAATGAACTGGAGGGGGTAGAAACTTAAGGTAAGGATTATTAAAAAAAGAAAAACAAAACAAAACAGGAAATTGCATTTGTCCAAATATAAGGTGATGAGATCCTACACAAGTATAATGATAGTGTCAGAGTAGAGATGGGGGAGTAAATAAGAGTTTCATATAGGCGGAAATTTTAGGACTTTGCAACTGCTCGGATATAGGGGATAGGAGTAAAGAGTTGGGAGAGAGGAGAGAGTTTTAGGGGATAGATAATGAGTTCAATTTTTGACATGTTGGATTTAAAATGCCTATAGGACATCCTGTTCAAGATATAAATAATAGACCATTGGACAAAGAAGGCTGAATGTCAGGAGAGATATTAGGCTTGGACAAATAGATATGAGAGATATTTGTAGTGAGATAATAATTGAAACTGATTGAGTTGATGAGATCATCAAGTGAAATATTATAGAAGAAGAAAAAGAGAGGACACAGAACAAAGCCTTGGGCGATATTTATGGGTATAAGCTAAGGGAAGATCTAGAAAAGCAAGCAGGATATGTCCAGCTGGTTTCTCTTCTCAAAAGAAAAAACTGCCAGCAGAACATAAGATCTCATAAGCATAAGAAAACACTGTCTTGATATCAGGAAAAGATGACAATGTCCTATGTGATACTACACCACTTAACCTGGGATGCCATCACACCCAAACTTCCTTCTGTTATGAAGGTCTTACTTGACTTTCTCTCATTTTCTTCTTTCTCACTCTTTACTTATAGATAAGTGTTCTAAAGACAAACAAAAACAAGTAATATATTATCATTTGAGCTGCCTGAATACTTTTCCTTTGTGAACACAAGAGCCCCAGCTTCTTGATCCTCACTTTTACAACCGCATAATGTTTCTTTCCTTGTGTTTCATTGGTCACGTGTAGTTTCTTTGTCCTGGCTTATTTGGGACCACAGACAGATCTGTATGCTGTTGTGTTCCATAAATAGTTATGATTGATTAATATGAAAAGAGAAAATGGAAAATAATGAGCTTGTTGATCTCAATGAAATTACTTTGTTCTCATGGAAGCAAGGAAACTAAATTTTTTAAAAATAATTTATATTTAATACTTTTAACTAATTTGCTAAACATGTTTTATTCACTTATAGAACAATAAATACTTAAGAAAAGGTATGGTCACTGTACCCATGGAATTTGCATCTAATTAGTAAACCAACATATACATATGCATAGATAACTAAAAAATTAAACATAAGTACATAATTGAGTTGCAAGAGAAGTTCTAGGTAAGATATGATGAGGGAAAGTCATTTCAAACTATGTGCTGCATTTGAATTGGGTTTTAAAAGACAGGTAGAATTTAAATCATTAAATTGTATGTAGGGGTTGAATTTCAGGCATAGTGTATCCAAAATCATAGAGGCAGAAAAACATATGGCATGACTATAAGTAATCTAATTCATTAGAAGACAGTACGTAGAAACTCTTAGTAGGAGATAAGATTGGAAAAAGGAGAGTGGAAGCAGTTAATGGAGAGTCTTCAATGTTGGTTAAGGAATTTTAACTTTATTTGGTAGGCAATGCCACCCGACATATTTCCAACAATAAGACTTCACTGGTATATAACATGATTTAGTGATTGTGGAGAATAGAGCACCTAAAGTTGGATCCCTACTCTCTAAACAGAGTAGATAGGATGCTGAGAGCTTTGGATCCATTCACAAAGATACTTATTGGATATATTGGAGACAATTTGAGATGGATCCATTTCTAAAAGAACATGTAGCTCCTAACGAAGCTATATTTAGAACACTGTCTAATTATACACATTAAACAATCCAATTCTTATGCTATGCTTAGAATGTTCAGAAAGCAGAATTGGAGAAGTTAGTGCATTTGCCTATAGCTGATCATCCCTTTCACAATGAATTATATAATCATATTAAGGAAAACATTAAAATCTTAAGAATAGCAGAACAATTCAATGTTTGGGCTCATTTTCAATGAAAGAGAACATATTTTTGCATCTGTTCTCACAGCTCATTACAGTATCTCCATAAGTTTAACAGATTAAAATCTGGCATGTTTCCGGCCCATTAGGGATCAATTTGCATGAATTATGATATTTGCATGATTCAGAGATTGTGATTAATTACATGAATTGGAAAAAAAAGTTTTTTCTTCTTACCTGCAAAGAACTTTATAAAACAGGATCATAGAATTTATCATTTATAGAAATTTTAGAGATCACTTAGTTCAATCTTCTGTTCACATTTTATAGATGAGGTTTTGGCAGAGGGCTTAAAACTGTTTTGCTCCAAGTCATAAAGATAGTAAAAAAGGAAAGCTGAGAGTTAAACCTGTTTTTTGACTCCAAACTGAGTATTCTTTTCTCCACACAAAAGTGTTCATTATGTTACATGTATACCTACATATATACAGATATTAGTCACTGGTCAAAATGGATATTTTCTCTTGCTTTTGGTGAATAGTAATTAGCAATACACATCTGTACACATCTTGGTTATGCTACATTGTGTAGTAGATAGTTTTGCTGGGGCCTAGAATCAGGAAGACCCTCATTCAAATTCAGGCTTGGACCTTATATTAGTTACATACCTGAATGCCTATTTGTTTCAGTTTCCTGAAATGCAAAATGGGGATAATAACACATCTCTCAGTGTGAAATAAGGACAAAATGAGAGGTTTTCTAAAGTGCTTAGCAAAGGGTGTGGCATATAGTAAGTGTTATATAAATACTATTATTTTTTATCCTGTGAAACTATTGCTACTATTCCCCCATGATGTTGGAATGCCAGAATGCTCTGCCTTGTAATGGAAAACCCAATTCTGGTCCTACTTCCTCCACAGAATTTTTCTGACTATATAGACTGCATATTATACTTCACTTGAGCTGCTATAATATTTGTTATCGATATTGTAAAGCAGGGTTTCTTAATTTGGGACCATGAAATTTTAAAAAGTATTTTAATAATTATATTTAAATATAATTGATTTTGTTTCTAATACCATGTATTTCATTTTATGTGTTTAAAAACATTATCCTATACAAAATAAATCTGAATAAATAATCAGCATTTTTATATATTACCAACAAAGTTCAGCAGCAAGAGATACAAAAAGAAATTCCATTCAAAATAACAGTTGATAGTATAAAATATTTGGGAATCTATCTGCCAAGGGAAAGTCAGGAACTATATGAATTAAACTACAAAACACTTTCCCCACAAATTAAATCAGACTTAGTCAATTGGAATAACATAAAATGCTCATGGGTAGGCTGAGCAAACATAATAAAAATGACAATACTACCCAAACTAATTTACTTATTTAGTGCCATACCAATCAAACTCCCAAGAAATTATCTTACAGATCTAGAAAAAATAGTAGCAAAGTTCATTTGGAAGAACAAAAGGTCAAGAATTTCAAGGGAATTAATGAAAAAAAAAAGGCTGATGAAGGTGGCCTTGCTGTACCAGATCTAAAACTATATTACAAAGCAGCGGTCATCAAAACCATTTTTGGTACTGGCTAAGAAATAGAGCAGTCGATCAGTGGCATAGGATAGAATCACACGACAAACTAGGCAATAACTATAGCAATTTAGTCTTTGATAAACCGAAAGACTCCAGCTTCTGGGATAAGTACTCACTATTTGGCAAAAACTGCTGGGAAAATTGAAACTAGTGTGGAAGAAATTAAGGCTTGACCCACACCTAACACCACATACCAAGATAAGATCTAAATGGGTTCATGATCTGGATATAAAGAGTGATACTATAAGTAAATTAGAGGAATGTAATATAGTTTACCTCTCAGACCTATGGAGATGGAATAAATTTATGTCCAAAGAAGACCTGGAACTCCTAATTGAACACCAGATGGATAATTTTGATTATATTAAGTTATAAAGTTTCTGTACAAACAAAACGAATGCAGACAAGATTAGAAGGGTAGCATCAAATTGGGAAATCATCTTTACATTTAATGATTCTGATAAAGGCCGCATTTCTAAAATATATATAGAATTGCCTCATATATATAAGAATTCAAGCCACTCTTCAATAGATAAGTGGTCAAGGGATATGAACAGACAATTTTCAGATGATGAAATTAAAACTATTTATAATCATATGAAAAGGTGCTCCAAATCACTATTGATCAGAGAAATGCAAATTAAGACAACTCTGAGATACCACTACACACCTGTCAGATTGGCTAAAATGACAGGAAAAGATAACGATGAATGTTGGAGGGGATGTGGGAAAACTGGGACACTGATACATTGTTGGTGGAAATGTGAACAGATCCAACCATTCTGGAGACCAATTTGGAGCTATGCTCAAAAAGTTATCAAACGGTGCATACCCTTTGACCCAGCAGTGTTTCTACTGGGCCTATATCCCAAAGAGATCTTAACGGAAGGAAAGGAACTCACATGTGCAAGAATATTTGTGGCAGCCCTTTTTGTAGTGGTTAGAAACTGGAAACTGAATGGATGCCCATCAATTGGAGAATGGCTGAATAAACAACCAACAGGATGATTTCAGAGAAGCCTGGAGAGACTTACATGAACTGATGCTGAGTGAAATGAGCAGAACCAGGAGATCATTATACATGGCAACAACAAGACTATATGATGATCAATTCTGATGGACATGGCTCTCTTCAAGAATGAAATGTTTCAAACCAGTTCCAGTTGTTCATTGAAGAAAGCCATATACACCCAGAGAGAGGTATGTGAAATGTGGACCACAACATAACATTTTCATGCTCTCTATTGAGGTTTGCTTGCATTGTGTTTCCTTTCTCAATTTTTTTTCTTGTAGATCTGATTTTTCTTGTTCAACAGGATAAGTGTGGAAATATGTATACATCTGTGTGACTTGTCAAGTATTTTAACATAATTAACATGTAGTGGACTTCCTGCCATCTAGAGGAGGGGAGGGGATTAGGGGGGAAAATTTGTAACAGAAAGCTTTGTAAGGGTCAATGTTGAAAAACTACCCATACATATGTTTTGCAAATAAAAAGCTTTAATTTAAAAAAAAGAAAAGAAAAAAGAAAAGGTGAAATTAGTCACCAAAGTCCAGTAGGAAGTTTGAGGTATGTTAAGGGAAAGGGTTTATCATTGGAAGGAGTGGGAGAGAATCAGCCTTTTCCAACTGCTTTGTCTTTTGAGTGCCTACATGTATACCTAGTCTTTTTATTTAATACCAGTTATCTGATGTACTTCAATTCTTTGTCTAGAGGCCCCTTGGTCATGCAATGGATAAAGGGTTAAATTTCAAGTCAAAGTGTTGTAATCAATTCTTGTCTTGCTAGCTATGTGATCTCATCTACTTCAATTTCCTCATATACAAAATTAAAATAATAAAGGCAACTACCTCACAGGGTTGTTATTATCTGGGAAAACATTATCTGAAATAAAATGTTTAAACCTTCCTGACTCCAGGCCTGGTAACTTATCTACTGAGCCACCTAGCTACCCTCAAGCACTATATAAGTGCCAGCTGGTAGTACCATTATCTCTTCTACCTTTCCCTAATGAAGTCCTAGTTACGATCCCTAAATAATGGGAGCTCCAGAGTATTGGCCCCAATTTCTCAGATCTTATGAAGACCTTAAAGAAAATATATGGACCCTCTGTTTTCCGTGACTGAGGAAACTTTCTGATAAGCAAATTGTTTCTGACAATTCATGTTTCGCCCTGCTCAAAAACTTGAAAGATTAAAGAGTTTCCTAGAGTAGAGGGATCAAACACAGAACACACTACATTCCAGAGTGCAGCCCAAACCAAATTAAAATGTAATTAGGAAATATTTAACCAAATAAATAAAAATACTATAGAACACAGAAAATTTTAATATGTGGTTTTCTTTTCTTTTTTTTTTTAATTAAAGCTTTTTATTTGTATAACACGTGCATGGGTAGTTCCCCAGCATTGATCTTTACAAAGCTTTCTATTACAAATTTTACCCCCAGTCCCCTCCCCTCCCCTAGATGGCAGGAAGTCCACTACATGTTAATAATGTTGAAATACTTGAAAAGTTATGCAAGAAAAATCCTATCTACAAGAAAAAAAAGAAAATCAGAGAAAGGAAACACAATGCAAGCAAACCTCAATAGAGAGCATGAAAATGTTATGTTGCGGACCATATTTCATATCTCTCTCTCTGGGTGTATATGGTTTTCTTCAGTGAACAATTGGAACTGGTTTGAGACAATTCTTTGTTGCAGAGAGCCACGTCCATCAGAATTGATCATCATGTAATACTGTTGTTGCTGTGTATGATCTCCTGGTTCTGCTCGTTTCACTCAGCATCAGTTCATGCAAGTCCCTCCAGGCCTCTCTGAAATCGTCCTGCTGGTCGTTTCTTACTGAGCAATAATATTCCATAACATTCATATACCATAATTTATTCAGCCAATCTCCAATTGATGGGCATCCCTTCAGTTTCCAGTTTCTAGCCACCACAAAAAGGGCTGCCACAAACATTCTTGCACATGTGGGTCCCTTTCCCTCCTCTAAGATGTCTTTGGGATACAAGGCCAATAGAAACACTGCTGGGTCAAAGGGTATGCCCAATTTGATAACTTTTTGAGCATAGCTCCAAATTGCTCTCCATAATGGTTGGATCCGTAATATGTGGTTTTCTAAAGCAATATACCACTATAGGGATTTTTATGTGTGATTTATTGCCTCTTGCTTTTATTTGAATTTGATACCACTATCCTAGAGCACTAAGAAGATGTGTCTTATTTAAAGTCATAGAAACAAAGTGTGTCAAACATGAGATTTGAACCTAGGTCTTCTTGTTTTCAGGACCAGCTTTCTGACTACTATATCCCACTGCTTCTCTGCTCCTGGAGCTACACATAAAACTTACATGCTAATAGCAAAATTGCCATCTGGCTATAAATATGTTCTATGACTCCCATGTAGTTTCCTTTGAGATATTATGCTTTCTAAATGGTTCCTTCTGTTGAGACATTTAATAACTATATCATCATCATTTCAGGAAAAATGCTAATAAATTGTGACTTTCAAAAATGGTATGCATTGCTTCATGAAGTATATTATGAGTTCCCTTTTATTAGGGACTTTACAGCAGAGATAGGGTCAAATAACTACTTATAGCTTCAGGAAGAATTTATGGATCAGGTGTCCTAATTCTGAGAGCCAGTAATACTTTACTCCTCATGACAAACTCTGAACTAGGTACCACAGGTACTTTTTTTCATGTGAACCTGAAGCTCAGTCATTTGTCCATCATGATGGAGGAAGAAAAGTAGTGATTTTGAAGTCAGAAGATCTGTGTTTAAATCCCTGTTAGGCAGCTAAATGGTGCAGTGGATAGAGTGTTGGGCTGAAAGTCAGGAGGACTCAACTTTCTGAGTTCAAATCTGACTTCAGATACTTGCTGACTATGTGACTTTAAGCAAGTCATTTAACCCTGTTTGCCCCAGTTTCCTCAACTATAAAATGATCTAGAGAAGGAAATGGCAAACAACTACAATGTCTCCATCAAGAAAATGCTACATTAGGTCATGAAGAGTCAGACATGACTGAACATCAATGATGTGTGATTTAATACTTGTGGCTCCTTATATAGATCTGACTTTACCCCTCTGGGCTTCTGGTTTCTCACTTATAAAATAAGATGTCTAGGCTAAATGGTCCCTGAGATCCTTTCTAGTTCTAGATATATGATCTAGGTATTCCTGAGGGGTGACAATCAAATCTGTTTAGTTAACAATTACTGAGAAGAATGTATATTGTGATAAGAAGAGGACACATTCTAATGAAGGGCTAGGGAGGTATAACTCATATCACTCTTGCTCCCAGACCACCCTCAAGCTCAGGCAGTCTAGACAAAGGATCTACTTTTCTTGCCAAAACCTGTCTAAATGGAATTCACCTTAAATCCTTTTTAAATCCTTTGTTCTAGTTGGGTGGAGTAACAATTCCAAGTTTACATCTCCTCATTGGACCAGATCTTCAGAGAACTAAACTTTGACTTAATTTCCAAATAAGAAAAAAAAATTCTGGATATCCCCAATATCTATTTGGTTATTTATAATCATTCTCTCGCTTTGAAATATACCATCCACATCAAATTTTTTTTTGAGAAATAGGGGGCTGAGCCAAGATGGCAAACTGCAGACTGCTTTCTCTGTGAGCTCCTGAGACCTTCCCTCAGACCCAGAAATTGAGCCTCTGAATTGGTTCTGGAGTGAGGGCTCCATCAAACACTTGGAGTACAATTTTCTATCAAAAATCTACTTTGAAAGAACTCCAGAGAAGGTCAGTCTCAGGGGAATCGGCAGCTGGCCGGGATCAGACGCCAGCACTCAGCCGGGCTGGAAGTTGGAGCTGGGACAGAGCGGTGGATTTTAGGCACCCAGGAAGTCCCCGGGAGACACCTGGGACACTTTGCGCTGCTTGTGGGCAGGTGCTTTGGCAGATCTACCTTTGGTAAAGGGTGGACTGAGAGCAGCTGAAAGCATGGTCCTAGAGCAGATCTAGCCAACCAGCCCCGTACTAGAAGTCAACTCGGCAAACTGCCCCAGGGCAAATTGAAACGGCTGCAGAATTCCCTGCTGGTGATCCAGACCTCAGCTCAAAAACATGAGCAAGAAGCAGAAGAGAGCTCTCACCACAGACAACTTTTACAGAGAGAAAGTAGGGCAGACCCCAGATTCTGAGGCTCCTAAAGGGAATGCAACACCAGAGGAAGCCACAAAGGCGGACATGAGCTGGTCCCCATTTCAGAAGGCTTACCTGGAAGGTTGCA
>JAJPUD010007092.1:31626-51163 GCA_023553655.1 Myrmecobius fasciatus
CAATTCACTGAAAAACAAAATTGGTGAATTGGAAAAAAACAACAATTCACTGAAAAACAAAATTGGTGAATTGGAAAAAGACAACAATTCACTGAAAAACAAAATTGGTGAATTGGAAAAAATCATCAATTCACTGGAAAATAAAAATGGTGAATTGGGAAAAAATCTTCAATTTACCGGAAAATAAAAATGATGAATTGGAAAAAGACAACAATTCACTGAAAAATAAAATTGGCCAGAATGCATTAAACCAAAAAATTCCATTGGCCAGTTACAAAAGGAGCCAAAAAAGATAACTGAAGGAAATAATACTTTAAAAATTAAAACTGAACAAATAGAAGTAAATGACTCAATAAGAATTCAAGAATCAGTCAAACAAAAACAAAAAAATGAAAAAAATAGAAGAAAATATGAAATATCTCCTAGGAAAAACAACTGAATTGGAAAACAGATCCAGGAGAGACAATCTAAGGATTATCGGACTCCCTGAAAGCCACGATGAAAAAAAGAACCTTGATGCTATCTTCCGGAAAATCATGAAAGAGAATTGCCCTGATGTTTTAGAATCAGAATGCAAAATTGGCATTGAAAGAATTCACCGATCACCTCCTGAAAGAGACCCCAAAATTAAAAGCCCAAGGAATATCGTGGCCAAATTTCAGTACTATCGCACCAAGGAAAGGATATTACAAGCAGCTAGAAAGAAACAGTTCAAATACTGAAGAACTGTCATTAGAATTACACAAGATCTGTCAGCTTCCACATTAAAGGATCGAAGGGCCTGGAATCAGATATTCTGAAAGGCAAAAGAACTTGGATTACAGCCAAGAATAAGTTATCCAGCTAGAATGAGCATCATCTTCCAGGGAAGAAGATGGTCATTCAATGATATAGGAGAATTTCACTTATTTCTAATGAAAAGATCAGATCTGAACAAAAAATTTGACCTCCAAATACAGAACTCAAAAGAAGCATAAAAAGGTAAAAAGGAAAGAACTCTTGAGAACTATATTTCTACTATGGGTATCCTTAAAGAATGGGGGTATAATTCGATTTTTCTTTGATAATAATGGAAAAGAAATTAGAGGTGGAAGGGATACCATACTTAAAAAGAAAAAGGGGGGAGGGGAGGAAAGGAGGCAAAATAAAGTAAAAATAAAGGAGGTAAAATAAGGCAAAATCTCAGAAAGAGACATAGAAGATCTATTATAATAGAGGGAAAGAAGGGAGGGCGATGAGTATTGTGTAAAACTTACTCTCATTAAATTGGGCTCTAAGAGAGTATATCAGACACATTTGGCTTCAAAGAAAGGCCTGACCCTCCTAGTCGGAAGGTGGGAGGGAAAGGAGGAAAGGAAAGGGAAAAACTAATAGAAGGATTAGGGGAAAGGTGTAAAGGGGAGGGAGGGATTGTAAAGGGGGGAGGACTATTGGTGGGAGGTGGTCATAAAAAATAAAGTACTGGGGAGGGGGGAAGGGAGAGAGGGGAAAGGGAAGAGAAAATCATAACTCTGGGTAAATAAGATGGCAGGGAATACAGATATAGTTATTTTAACTGTGAATGTGAATGGGATAAACTCTCCCATAAAACAGAAGCAGGTAGCAGACTGGATTAAAAGCCAGAATCCTACAATATGTTGTTTACAAGAAACACATCTAAAGCATAGAGATACATACAGAGGGGAGGTAAAGGGCTGGAGCAGAATCTTTTATGCTTCAGGTGAACAAAGAAAGGCAGGGGTAGCAATCCTTATTTCGGATCAAGTAAAAGCAAAAATAGATCTAATTAAAAGAGTTAAGGAAGGAAACTACATTTTACTAAAGGGTTCCATAGACAATGAAGCAGTAGCAATACTAAACATATATGCACCAAGTGGTACAGCATCCAAATTCCTAGAGGAGAAACTAACAGAGATGCAAGGAGAAATAGACAGTAAAACTATACTAGTGGGGGATCTCAAACTTGCTCTCTCAGAATTAGATAAATCAAATCACAAAATCAATAAGAAAGAAGTTAGGGAGGTAGACAAAAGGCTAGAAAAGTTAGGTATGATAGATCTCTGGAGGAAATTGAATGGTGATAGAAGGGATTATACTTTTTTCTGAGGGGTTCATGGAAATTATGTGAAAATTGATCATGTGTTAGGGCATAAAAACCTCAAAATCAAATGCAGAAAAGCAGAAATAGTAAATGTATCCTTTTCAGATCATGATGCAATAAAACTCATGTAATATAAGGCCAGGAGAAAACAGACCACAAGTTAATTGGAAATTAAATAATCTAATCCTGAAGAATGAATGGGTGAAAGAGCAAATTATAGACACAATCGATAATTTCATCCAGGAGAATGACAATAATGAGACAACATACCAATATTTGTGGTACATGGCTAAAGTGGTTATAAGGGATAATTTTATATCTCCAGATGCTTACTTACATAAAACAGAGAAAGAGAAGATCAATGAACTGGGTGTACAATTAAAAAAGCTAGAAAAAGACCAAATTAAAAACCCTCAGTTAAATACCAAATTAGAAATTCTGAAAATTAAAGGGAAGATCAATAAAATTGAAAATAAGAAAACTATCGAATTAATAAATAAAGCTGAGAGTTGGTTTTATGAAAAAGCAACAAAATAGATAAGCCTTTAGTTAATTTGATTAGAAAAAGGAAAGAGGAAAATCAAATTGTTAGTCTTAAAAATGATAAGGGAGAACTTTCCTCTAATGAAGAGGAAATTAGAGTAACAATTAGGAGTTTCTTTGCCCAACTTTATGCCAATAAATTTGATAATGTAAATGAAATGGAAGAATATCTACAAAAATATAGATTGCCTAGGTTAACAGAAGAGGAAATAAATTATTTAAATAGCCCCATTTTGGAAAAAGAAATAGAACAAGCTATTAATAAACTCCTTAAGAAAAAATTTCCAGGGCCAGATGGATTTACATGTCAATTCTACCAAACATTCAAAGAACAATTAATCCCAATACTATATAAAATA
The DNA here is from genome assembly GCA_023553655.1 of Myrmecobius fasciatus. Taxonomy (NCBI): domain Eukaryota; kingdom Metazoa; phylum Chordata; class Mammalia; order Dasyuromorphia; family Myrmecobiidae; genus Myrmecobius; species Myrmecobius fasciatus. The sequence continues at coordinate 34,630 of JAJPUD010007092.1, forward strand.
TTTGAAAAAATAGGGGAAGAATGTGTACTACCAAATTCCTTCTATGACACAGATATGATCCTGATAGCTAAACCAGGTAGGGAAAAAACTGAGAAAGAAAACTATAGGCCAATTTCCCTAATGAATATTGATGCAAAAATTTTAAATAAGATTTTAGCAACGAGATTACAGAAAGTTATCCCCAGGATAATACACCATGACTAACTAGGATTTATACCAGGAATGCAGGGCTGGTTCAATATTAGGAAAACTATTAACATACTAAAGTATATTAATAACCAAATTAACAAAAACCATATGATTATCTCAATAGATGCAGAAAAAGCCTTTGATAAAATCCAACACACATTCCTATTAAAAACACTGGAGAGTATAGGAATAAATGGGCTTTTCTTTAAAATGATTAGTAGTATCTACTTAAAACCATCAGCAAGCATCATATGTAACGGAGTCAAACTAGAACCATTCCCTATAAGATCAGGAGTGAAACAAGGCTGCCCACTGTCACCATTACTATTTAATATTGTATTAGAAATTTTAGCTTTGGCAGTAAGAGAAGAAAAAGAGATTAAAGGAATTAGAGTAGGTAATGAAGAAACCAAATTATCACTCTTTGCAGATGACATGATGGTATACTTAGAGAATACTAGAGACTCAACTAAAAAATTACTAGAAACAATTCACAACTTTAGCAAAGTTGCAGGATACAAAATAAATCCACATAAATCATCAGCATTTTTATATTTACCAATAAAGTTCAGCAGCAAGAGATATAAAAAGAAATTCCATTCAAAATAACGGTTGATAGTATAAAATATTTGGGAATCTATCTGCCAAGGAAAAGTCAGAAACTATATGAACTAAACTACAAAACACTTTCCACACAAATAAAATCAGACCTAGTCAATTGGAAAAACTTAAAATGCTCATGGGTAGGCCGAGGGAATATAATAAAAATGACAATACTACCCAAACTAAGTTACTTATTTAGTGCCATACCAATCAAACTCCCAAGAAATTATCTTACAGATCTAGAAAACAGTAGGAAAGTTCATTTGGAAGAACAAAAGATCAAGAGTTTCAAGAGAATTAATGAAAAAAAAAGGCTGATGATGGTGGGCTTGCTGTACCAGATCTAAAACTATATTACAAAGCAGTGGTCATCAAAACCATTTGGTACTGGCTAAGAAATAGAGTAGTCAATCAGTGGAATAGGATAGAATCACAAGACAAACTAGGCAATAAGTGTAGCAATTTAGTCTTTGATAAACCCAGAGACCCCAGCTTCTGGGATAAGTACTCAATAATTGACAAAAACTGGTGGGAAAATTAGAAACTAGTGTGGAAGAAATTAGGGCTTTACCCACATCTAACACCACATACTAAGATAAGATCTAAATGGTTTAATGATCTGGATATAAAGAGTGATACTATAAGTAAATTAGTGGAACATAGGATAGTTTACCTCTCAGACCTATGGAGATGGAATAAATTTATGTCCAAAGAAGAACTGGAACTCTTAATTAAAAACCAGGTAAATAACTTTGACTTTATTAAGTTAAAAAGTTTTTGTACAAACAAAACCAATGCAGTCAAGATTAAGAGGGAAGCAATAAATTGGGAAATCATCTTTACATTTAAGGGTTCTGATAATGGTCTCATCTCTAAAATATATAGAGAATTGTCTCATATTTATAAGAATTCAAGCCATTCTCCAATTGATAAATGGTCAAAGGATATGAACAGACAATTTTCAGAGGATGAAATTAAAACTATTTGTAGTCATATGAAAAGGTGCTCCATATCACTATTGATCAGAGAAATGCAAATTAAGACAACTCAGAGGTACCATTACACACCTGTCAGCTAAAATGACAGGAAAGGATAATGACAGGTGTTGGAGGGGATGTGGGAAGGCTGGGACACTGATGAATTGTTGGTGGATCTGTGAATGGATCCAACCATTCTGGAGAGCAATTTGGAGCTATGCACAAAAAGTTATCAAACTGTGCATACCCTTTGACCCAGTAGCATTTCTATTGGGCTTATATCCCAAAGAAATCATAAAGGAAGGAAAGGGCCCCATATGTGCAAGAATGTTTGTGGCAGCCCTTTTTGTAGTGGATAGAAACTGGAAACTGAATAGATGCCCTTCAATTGGAGAGTGGCTGAATAAATAATGGTATATGAATATTATGGAATATTATTGTTCTGTAAGAAACGATCAGCAGGATGATTTCAGAGAGGCCTGGAGAGACTTGCATGAACTGATGTTGAGTGAAATGTTGAGATCATTATATACAGCAACAACAATACTATATGACGATCAATTCTGATGGACATGGCTCTCTTCAACAATGAAATCTTTCAAACCACTTCCAATTGTTCACTGAAGAAAGCCATATACACCCAGAGAGAGGGATGTGAAACGTGGAACGCATCATAACATTCTCATACTCTCTATTGATGTTTGCTTGCATTGTGTTTCCTTTCTCTGATTTTTTTTCTTGTAGATATGATTTTTCTTGCACCACAATAAGTGTGGAAATATGTATTCATATATTCGATTTGTCAAGTATTTTAACATAATTAACATATAGTGGATATTCTGCCATCTAGGGGAGGGGTGAGGAGTAGGGGGGAAAATTTGTAACAGAAAGCTATGTAAGGGTTAATGTTGAAGAATTACTCATACATATGTTTTGCAAATAAAATAAAATTAAATAAATAAATAAAAATTTAAAAAAAATTTTTTTGAGAAATAGTATCAGTAGCTGATGATGGGATTAGGACCAATTGACAAAGTATATGCAGAGACATATTTTAGTTAATACTTCCTGTATATTATAAATGTCCAACAATTTTACCTTAGTAGCTGCTTTGTCATTGTAAGTTCCAAAATGTTAAAGATAGGACTTATGCTTTAGGTGAGAATTGAGTTAGATGGCTTTTTCTATCCCTTTTACCTCAACAATTTTGTTATCTGAGGCGAGTAGGGGACATAGTGAATAGAGCATTTGCACTGGAGTTGGGAGGACTTGAGTTTAAATCTGGCCTCAGATAAGTACTAGTTATGTGACTCTGAGTAAGTCACTTAACCCTGATTGTCTCAAAAAAAATCTTTTAAAAAACCACAGTTCTATCATCTAAACCATTCTCTACTTAATTATGGGAGCTGTTTACTGTGTTTGAGGTTACTGCCAATCACCTTTGAATTTAACTAAATAACTGGATTATGTTTATGCACTAAAGTGTTATTTAGTTTGTTGTTTGCCATGAATGCCTGAAACATGCAGCTGAGAAGGGATAGCTTCTTATCTTCAATTTCTGCTTGGCTGAATTAAGTTCATTTTTGAGTTGTTTATTTTTGAGCATCTGGGAATTTTGAACAAGAATAAGAGACAGAGTGGAAAGAGCACTGCCCAGAGAGTCAAATGACCTGGATTCAAATTCCCCTATCACTTACTCATCTCTTATGAGATTCAACAATTACTTAACTTATACCAGCTTCAGATTTTCTCAAATGAAAAATGAAGGTATTGGACTAGATGGATTCTGAGATCATTTCCCTCTCTAAATCTATGATAGGATGATTTTCTCCCTCAAAAGGAAATTTGTGTTGGTACAGCTGACTTTTAAATATTCTTCATAAAATCCCTCAGAAGGAAACACAGTAGGAAAATGATATGATGCTCAAAGTATATGGTACCCCTGCTGATGTGTTTCCATTGCTATTGTTCTCTATCAATGGAGGAAGATATGTCTTTGGGTAGCTTTTCAGACAGATACATGCTTGTTGGTGGTGGCTGGTTTTGATGGCATTAGAATGATACAATTTTCAATATAATGAACAAAATACACAATATACAGTATTACATTAAAAAGCATATTTTTTTCATTTTTAAAATCAGTTAATTTATTTAAAACTTAAAAACAAGATATGAAAAGAAAAAAATTGTCAAGTGAACAGCAGAATATGAGAGGATTAAAAATACAAAGCAATAAAAGAAAGCCTATATAACAAATAGTACAACTTGTGGTCAAAGCTATCCATTTTCTTTACTTCCTTGTAGATTTCCTTTTATTTTCTGCTGCATACTTTTTATTTCATTCAGGATAATTTTTTTAACCTTTTTAATTGCAAAACCTATGTATGGGTTCAACAATGATCCTTACAAAGCTTTCTGTTACAAATTTTCCCCTCCTAGTCCCCACCCCTCCCCTAGATGGCAAGAAGTCCACTACATGTTAATTATGTTAAAATACTTGACAAATCGAATATATGTATGCCTATTTCCACACTTATCTTGCTGTGCAAGAAAAATCATGTCTACAAGAAAAAAAATCTGAGAAAAGAAACACAATGCAAGCAAACATCAATAGAGAGCATGAAAATGTTATGTTGTGGTCCACATTTCATATCCCTCTCTCTGAGTGTATATGGCCTTCTTCACTGACCACTTGCAACTTGTTTGAAACATTTCATTGTTGAAGAGAGCCACGTCTGTCAGAACTGATCATCATATAGTTTTGTTGTTGCCGTGTATAATGATCTCCTGGTTCTGCTCATTTCACTCAGCATCAGTTCATGCAAGTCTCTCTAGGCCTCTCTGAAATCATCCTGCTGGTTGTTTCTTAAAGAACAATAATATTCCATGACATTCATATGCCATAATTTGTTCAGCCATTCTCCAATTGATGGGCATCCATTCAGTTTCCAGTTTCTAGCCACTACAAAAAGAGCTGCCACAAACAATCTTGCACATGTGGTGTCCTTTCCCTCCTCTAAGATGTCTTTGGGATATAAGCCCAATAGAAACACTGCTGGGTTAAAGGGTATGCACGGTTTGATAACTTTTTGAGCATAGCTCCAAATTGCTCTCCAGAATGGTTGGATCCATTCACAGTTCCACCAACAATGTATCAGTGTCCCAGTTTTCCCACATCCCCTCCAACATTTGTCATTATCTTTTCCTGTCATTTTAGCCAATCTGACAGGTATGTAGTGGTATCTCAGAGTTGTCTTAATTTGCATTTCTCTGATCAATAGTGATTTGGAGCACCTTTTCATATGACTACAAATAGTTTTAATTTCATCCTCTGAAAATTGTTCATATATTTGACCATTTATAGATTGGAGAATGGCTTGAATTCTTATAAATATGAGACAATTCTCTATATATTTTAGAGATGAGACCGTTATCAGAACCCTTAAATGTAAAGATGATTTTCCAATTTATTGCTTCCCTCCTAATCTTGACTGCATTGGTTTTGTTTGTACAAAAACTTTTTAACTCAACATAGTCAAAGTTATCTATCTGGTTTTCAATTAAGAGTTCCAGTTCTTCTTTGGACATAAATTTATTCCATCTCCACAGGTCTGAGAGGTAAACTATCCTATGTTCCTCTAATTTATTTATAATATCACTCTTTATATCTAAATCATGGACCCATTTAGATCTTACTTGGTATGTGGTGTTAGGTGTGGGTCAAGCCCTAATTTCTTCCACACTAGTTTCCAATTTTCCCAGCAGTTTTTGTCAAATAGTGAGTACTTATTCCAGAAGCTGGGGTCTTTGGGTTTATCAAACACTAAATTGCTATAGTTATTGATTATTTTGTCCTGTGATTCTATCCTATGCCACTGATCGACTACTCTATTTCTTAGCCAGTACCAAATGATTTTGATGACCACTGCTTTATAATATACTTTTAGATCTGGTACAGCTGGGCCACCTTCATCAGCCTTTTTTTATTAATTCCCTTAAATTCTTGACCTTTTGTTCTTCCAGATGAACTTTGCTGCTATTTTTTCTAGATGTGTAAAATAATTTCTTGGGAGTTTGATTGGTATGGCACTAAATAAGTAACTTAGTTTGGGTAGTATTGTCATTTTTATTATATTCGCTCGGCCTACCCATGAGCATTTTATGTTTTTCCAGTTGACTAGATCTGATTTTATTTGTGTGGAAAGTGTTTTGTAGTTTAGTTCATATAGTTTCTGACTTTTCCTTGGCAGATAGATTCCCAAATATTTTATACTATCAACCGTTATTTTGAATGGAATTTCTTTTTGTATCTCTTGCTGCTGAACTTTCATATAAAAATGCTGATGATTTATGTGGATTTATTTTGTATCCTGCAACTTTGATAAAGTTGTGAATTGTTTCTACTAGTTCTTTAGTTGCGTCTCTAAGGTTCTCTAAGCATACCATCATGTCATCTGCAAAGAATGATAATTTGGTTTCTTCATTACCTACTCTAATTCCTTTAATCTCTTTTTCTTCTCTTACTGCCAAAGCTAAAATTTCTAATACAATATTAAATAGTAATGATGACAGTGGGCAGCCTTGTTTCACTCCTGATCTTATAGGGAATGGTTCTAGTTTGACTCCGTTACATATGATGCTTGCTGAAGGTTTTAAGTAGATACTACTAATCATTTTAAAGAAAAGCCCATTTATTCCTATACTCTCCAGTGTTTTTAATAGGAATGTGTGTTGGATTTTATCAAAGGCTTTTTCTGCATCTATTGAGATAATCATATGGTTTTTGTTAATTTGGTTATTAATATACTTGAGTATGTTAATAGTTTTCCTAATATTGAACCAGCCCTGCATCCCTGGTATAAATCCTATTTGGTCATAGTGTATTATCCTGGGGGTGACTTTCTGTAATCTCATCGCTAATATCTTATTTAAAATTTTTGCATCAATATTCATTAGGGAAATTGGTCTATAGTTTTCTATCTACGTTTTCACCCTACCTGGTTTAGCTATCAGCACCATATCTGTATCATAGAAGGAATTTCGTAGTGTACCTTCTTTCCCTATTTTTTCAAATAGTTTATATAGTATTGGAATTAATTGTTCTTGATTTCACCTTTTTTCATTGCTCCTTTAAAGCTGGTCTCAGTGTTTATTTCATGCCACAAGCTAGGGTAATATGATAGAAAGCATAGTTAGATATGGAATCCTGGTTTCTGGATCAGAGTCTCAACACTACTATTTATTCACTTTGATATCTAGGGCAAGTTAGTCCATTTCTCAAGATTTTAGTTTTTTCATTTCCAAAATAAACAATAATACCATTTCCAATTTCTCACACTCAGGGCTATCATGAGGAAAGTGCTTTGAAATTTGCTAAGTGATTATTTTCTTGTAATTGTTTGTATATATTTTAAATGTGTATGTTTCATATGTGTATATATCATCCTAGTAGAATGCACGTTCTTTGTAAGCAGAGCTTTTAAAATTATTTCACTTTGCATCTTTGCCACTTATATAAATCCAGGTGCTTCATATACAAACAAGAGCTTTGCTATTAATAACTTTAACCAGATTTACTCAGAAAAAAGTTATTAGTACAGAGGAGAGATAGTTTATGATGTGATCTGAAAGACAGCATGGTGGTATTACACCAGGCATTAGAAGATTTGATTTCAATAAGTCTAGGGGTTGTGATCTGGTAAAAATCACTTCCCCTCTCTGATGCTTTGTTTACATGTCTGAAATGGGTCTAATAATATTGGACTTTTACTAGATGTTCTTCAATTGAGAGTGATAAAAAAGTATTTTATATTACATTTACATACATAAATGTAATGAAATATTATTGAATTGTAAAAAATGACAAATATAAAGGAAATAAAGTGGCATGGGGAGATTTATGTACTAATACAAAATGATATAAGCAGAACAAGTAAAACCATATACACAATAATTACAATCTAAATGGAAAGAACAAAAGCAACAGAAAGAAAAACTAAATGCTGTTTATAATATGCAAGCTTAATCTCCCCAAAAGATATATGACAATTCATTTCCTTTCTTTATTTGCAGAAATGTGGCACTCTGGAGATAGAAAACAATATATTACTTCAGAGTTATTCATGTGTATTAATTTAATTGAATACTTGGGCTAAACTGCTTTTTTCTCTTTATTTTTTTCTTCTTGTTATAAGATACTACTCTTAAGGTAAGGAAAATGGGGTTATAATCACAAATAAAAGTGATCGATAACCAAAAGTTAGAAATACAAGTGAAAAAAGTACATCTCTAAAATGTATTTTTTATGAGATATTGTATTTTCCAGTGATATCTGAATGTATTACCTCACATTGGGACAAGTGAAGTCTTAATGGATAAAAGCCAGTTGTGTGACACCTGTGTCTGTTTGCTCTTCAAATATAGCACAAAAATTAAGTTGCCTGCCCATTGAGAGCTGCTTTCTTGTGGGATCATGGTATGATGGATTTTGAGTTTAAGGAGATTGGAGAGGTCATCAGATCCTATTCAGCCATTTTCAAGATAAAGAAACTAAAGCCAAAAGATTCAAGGAGGGTTAAGTGAATTGTTCATAGTCAAACAGCAAGTTAGTAGATGAGACAAGATTGGTCATCCTGCTTCCAAATTCTGCACTTTCTATATTATAGTATGGGAGCTATGATATCATTTTCCCCTAAGACAAGACAACATAATCTTGAACATGCTGCCAGAAAGGCAACAAGTTCTAGGCAGGAAATTCAATTCAGTTGAATTCAATAGAATAATAGAGCTTCAGAGTTGGAAAGGACCTCATGAGATAATCATGTCTAGCTACTACTCAACTTCTTCTCTTTTGAATCAAATATAAACTCTTGGAATATTATCATCAAAGCTCTCCAGGCAGTTATGTCACTTAAAAATCAAAGAATCTCAAATTTGCAAAATCAAAGCATCACAAAACACTAGAACTGGAAGGCACCTGAGAGGCTAATTCTCATCTGAATGAAAGTTGCCTAGACAACATATCCCACAAGCCATTATTTAGCCTTTTCTTGAAATTCTTTGGTGAAGAGCCCCTATTTCCTTCTAAAACAGCATGTCCCATTCTGTGTAAGTCTAATTATCTGTAAGTTTTCTCTTGTGACAGACCTAAATATGACTCTCTATTAAAATTATCATACATTTCTTTTAGCTCTGCCTTTTAGGGCAAAGTAGAGCAAGCCCAATCTCGCCTGTTCATGAAAGCCCACAGACAAGTATCCAGGGAAGAAATTGTGGGTTGTGGAAAGGGAGTAAATAGGAGCCCTTAGATTGTAGGGTAGGACCACAAACTTAAGCAAAGAGGTAGCTCTACAGCTTTCTTATTCCAACCCTTAGAGCAAAATGGCAAAATATTTCTTCATGCTCAGTGTAATAGATGCTGCTTTGAACTTGTAGAATTTTCCAGGTAGCTAATAGGGGATTAGAACAGCAATTGTGTATAAGATCTCAACTGAGGGGCAAGTCTTTACCTATGTTGCCTAGATCCAAACCAGGATTTGAAGACTAGAAATTGCAGTTTGATAGTAATCAGACCACAATTGAGATTAGACTATATAGGGACCACTGAAAGTTTACAGATGCTTTGCTCAAGTTGCTCCTATGATCCTTGATGACAGTGGTAATGACCTTATAATACAGCTCAGCACCACACAAAATCATGACAATCCTTCCCGAATTATGCAGAGCCTGACTAATACAGATTAGGAAAGGATGTGAGAAGAATGAATAAAATCATAAAAGAGTTTCCATGATAAAAGGCTTTTATTATAGTTTCTGTGATGTCAATCTCAGAAGAGAAGAAAAACTCCAAAATACTATAATTCTCAAATAAAAATACAGCTTTACTATAAGCTCAATTAGCATTCCTAGAAGAAATGAGGTGAGTTTTTTAAATTAGTACAATCATATAATAAGTGAAATGAAATCAAGAAAACATTAGGAAAGAATTGAGAGCTTTGAAGGAAAGATTAAGAAGAATGAATAAATGAACCTTACCTGCTAAGTAAGAAACTCCTTAAGAATCAGAAAAGATCAAATTGAAGTTAATGACTCTGTGAGAAAAGAAAAAGTAATAAAGTTACAATATTAAAATACATACATAACCTCACACACACATGCATATAGTTGAAGCCATGTTGAGAAGAGACTTAGATGTCTAGTTAAGGAAGGATGTTATTATCATAGAGGCTAAAGGGAGATACTGAAGAATTCTGAGCATAAAAGTGATTTGTTTAGACCCATTTCTTAGTTTAACTACATGAGTTAAATAGATTAGTGTTGGGTTAACCCGAAAACCTAGCAAGCATTTATTACATTGTTTCTATAGGAGGAAAAACATCCTGAGTTTCAAATAATGAATTTACAAATACTTTTTGGAATGCACTGCATTTGGAAGTTAAGATCTGAAGCTTGGGCCAAATAAAGCTACCCTGAGTACAATAAAAAGTGTGGTCTGTGGTAGAATAGGAAACAATACAGATAGACTGAGTAGCAAGAAAACTTTTTGGGGAGGGAGAAAACTACTTAAATTAATAACTACCTCCAAGGTTTGTTATGAGGATAAAAAGACATTCTTTGTAAATTTTTGTAGACTTAAAGTATTATAAAGATGCTAGTTGCTGATGCTATTGTTAAATCTGTTTACTAGTCTACAAGATATTAAGAGTAACCAAAATGTACAAAGAAGGGACTTGAGATACTGAGAAATTTATCAGAAACAAAATATAAGAAAAGAGCAAGAAAAAAAGGCTGTTGGAGAAGGAAGATTGGCAGTTAGCAGAGAGATTAGGGAAGAATATGTAGATTTAAGAACCATCACATAATGATAGTAACTCAAATCTATAGAGAAAATAGGGTCAGCAAATGAAGTAATGTAGAAGAAGAAGAAAAGAGAGTCCAGGATAGAATCTCAAGGGGCATTATCTATTTGAGGATCCAGCAAAGGAGACTGAGAAGCAGTGGTCAGAAAGGTATGAGGAGGAATAGGAAAAAGTCTCAAAAAGCTAAAGAAAGTTTCAAAGATGAAAAGGTGATTAAGTGTCCACAGGTCATTGAGAAGTCAAGGAAAATAAAGATTGAGAAAGGCCATTGGTAACTAAAAAATCATTGATAACTTTGGACAGAGCAATTTTGATAGAATAAGGTGAAAAGCTAGATAGTAAGAAATTAAGAAGACAATGAGAGAAGAGAAAGTGAAGGCTTATTGTAGATGATCTTTGTGAGGTTAGTTGCAAAGGAGTGAAGAGAAATGGAATGGTAGTTAGCAAGAATGGAAGGATGAAGTGAGGGTTTTTTTCGGGGGGGGGAGCATTGGATAAAGGAAACACTGATATGATTATAGATAGTAGGAATGAGCTAGTAGACAGGAAGAAATTGAAAATAAGGGACAGAGAGGGAATGACAGGAGGGGATAATTTGTTAGAGAACACAGGATGAAATTGGATCACGCGAATTGGTAGAGAGGTTAGCCCTGGTATGGCTATCTCATCACATGACACAGGGGTGAGACAGATGAGAAAGTCATCTGAATGGTAGGAGAGGAAGAAGAGGAAAGAAAAAAGAGTTCACAGCACCTGACCTAGTTTTTTTTTCCATCAAATATAAGGGAAGGTTTTCAGATAAGGGAGGAGAAGGGAAGCTATGGGATGTTAAGAAGGGATGAAAAGATTTGAAAGAATTACAGTGGTGAAAGGAATAGTGGGTTGATAAGTCAGGTACAGATGATTGTCTAGTAGCAGTGAAAGCCCAGTTGAAGTTAGGTAATATAAGTCTGCAGTGAAAACCAGCATGATTTTCTCCACTTTCAATCAAAAACACATGTACAGGACTCGAGGAAACAAATTTGGGAATGGTCCAAGGCTAAGACTTTGTAGGGTTTAATCAGCCAAATAATAAGAAATCTAGGGACTTGAGGAAGGAAGAGAGTATAGGATTAAATTAGTTCGTCAAGGGATCCAAATGGAGAATAGAAAAGAGGGTGGCTAGTACCGGAAAGGTGGCCTAGGAGAAAAGTAATGAGTTAAGGGATTGGAGGTCACAGTGCAAATGAAGGATATGGTTTTGAAAGAAAAGGCAAAGGCAGGGATGAAAAGTCAATAAACTATAGTTATAATATAAATTCATAATTAATTTCTGGTTGATAGCAAGATCAAAGCTATATGTGTGTGTGTGTGTGGCTGAGATGGGATGGATAAATGTCATGGGGAGTGAGTAGATTAAAGAATTGAGTGTTTAAGGGAGAGTCAATACGTACGTGGGTGGTGTTTGGTTGAAACTTTAGAGTGGGAGAATTTAGGGAAATGGAAATAAGGAATTGGGTAGTGGTAAAGAACGAGATTTGGATGGTGATTTATAAGGATTTGGAATTACTGTGTTATGAAAATCTAACCAAGTGTAAGAATGCTCATCATTGAATGGAGAATTCTCTTCCTCTTCTTAAAATAAGTTGAAAATCAGGCTGGAGACAAATGCAATATGAGAGGGGAAGCACATAGCTAAATGGTCAGATGGGAGTTCCTGCTTCATTACTCTTCCCTCAAAGATTGGGGAGTAGGCTGGAAAAGGGTCCTGCAGGAAACAAAAGTTGTACCTGCATAATAGGAGAAAGAAATCCTCTTCCCCCCCAATGTATTTTTCTTTTTCCCTCAAGGAACAGGTGTAGAAGATGGAAGGCTTAAAGTCAAAGGAAAGGTTTTTCTTCATTTCATTATTATTTCCTCACATACTCATTGGGAATTCAGTCTGGCAGCAGAAGGTGGAAGTTTCCTTGTGTTGGCACAAATGAAAGTCTTTGCTTTGGGAAAGATGTAAGATCCCTAGTCTAGAGCTTGCCACCTTCCCTTAAAGGACATACTGCACTTAATAAGAGATGGAAGGCACAAGGCATGCAGTCAGAGAAATGTTTGAGTCCTAAAAACTAGAGGGTCACAAGTGATTTTCAATGGGACTTGGCATCTGGGCTGATCTGATGGATAGGGACTTGAATTATGAGGACATCTGTTCAAGCTCACTTTCTGCCAAAATCAGATGAACTTACTTGTTTTTTTTGGGGGGGGGGGCTTGCTTGAATGCTCTCTTTGTTTCCAAAGGTGGAGATAACAATAAAATTAAATGCAATAAGGAGCCTGATTCTTACCAAGTAGGGGAAGCTTTGTATTATAGCACAAATTATGGAAACCCTTGAGAAAAGTGACTACTCCATCTTAGCATTTGTGAAGTTCATAGGATTCATAAGAAAAATATTTAAAAGAATTATTTTTTGTGTCAGTTGCACTAGATGGCCACTTAACTCCATTACAATTCTGTGTTAGCCTTTTGTTTTAGTAAAGTGTTATAATATGTATATGTAGTTGTAAAAATGTCACATTTCACACGTTTGCAGATGATACAAGCTTAAATGGGATAGTGAGCACATGAGATGGTGGAGTCAGGATAAGAGATGAAATCTATAAACTAGAATGCTGGGCTGAATATAACAAGATAGAATTTAATAGGGTTTACATTTACAGTCAAAATCTATTTAACAATATGAGGAATACATGGAGAGACTTGAACTAAACGGTTGAAGACTTTTAGTGAGTATCAAGCTCAATATGATAGGATAGCCAAGAAAATTAATACAATATTAGGCTGAATCATATAGGGTTTCCCAAAAAACTTAATGTAATATAAAGCTATTAATATATTAAAAACTGCCCAAAGATTTTTGAGATATTCTAGGTAAGTCTGATATGAATTACATATGTAAGTCAGAACAGGGGAGGTAATAATCTTGCTATTCTATGCTTTGGCTACAACCTGTTTGGAGTTCAGTTCTGTATACTTTATTGTATACTATATTCTGTTTACTTTATTGAATTATTATATATCATGCAACTTTACTGAAGATATTAATTTTGTTTTGATTACATTGACTATTTGTATTGATTATCTACATAAAATTTCATTGAAATATTATCTACAAATAAATTATGTATCCTTCCCATTCTCATATTGCTGATATACAGTAGATATTTAATAAGTGATTATTGTCTATTGATCAAACTATGTGCTATTATGAGTAGCCAAAATGCATTTATTAAGCAATTATTATAACAATGCTTGTTCTCTCAATTTCTTGTTGTTTTCCTGCTACAGCTAGTCTAAGTACTACTTTAATAATAATGGAGCCACCATAATTTGTTCAGTTGATTATCAATTAATAGATAATCAATAGATAGTTAGTTTACAGTTTGTTACCAAAAAAAGGTTGCTATAAATATTTTTTTCCTTTTTCTTAATCACTTTGAAATGTAGACTTAGTAACCATATTCATAGCTCAAAATTATGCACAGTTATAGTAATTTTTAAGCCTAGTATTAAATTGCTTTCCAGAATATCTGGACCAATTCAGAACTCCAACAATACTGAATTAATAGGGTTATATTTCAACAACCCTTCCAAAATTTTTCATTTCCCTTTTAAAAAAATTAATTTTGCCACTTTATAAAGGGTGTGAGGCAGAATCCCAGAGTCATTGTAATGTACATTTCTTTCATTATTAGTGGGAGTACCTTTTTATTGATCTATTGATTGAGTCTATTGATCTTTGGGATTTTTTCTCTTAAGAACTGCCTATTCACAATCTCTGACCACTTATTGTTATTGCTATTTATCAATGCATCTTTTTTTCTATATTTTTTTCTTTCCTCTTTTTTATTGCTTTATTTTTTCTGGTTGTAAGTGCATATTACATATTTTTATTTTTTAACATTTTTAATACACATTTTTAATGAATCATGTTGGGAGAGAAAATTAGAGCTAAAGGGAAAAACCCCTAGAAAAAAAGAAAGTGAACATAGCATGTGTTGATTTACATTCAATTTCCATTTTTCTTGTTCTGGATGCAGATGGCATTTTTTATCTAAAGTTTATTGGGATTGCTTTGGATCATTGAAATGTTGAGAAGAACAAAATGTTTCATAGTTGATTATCACTCAATCTTTTTATGACTGTGTACAGTAAAAAATACTGTGTATTTTTTGGTTCTGCTTGTTTCACTCAGCATCAATTTGTGGAAATATTTTCAGGCCTTCCTAAAATCAGCTTGTTCATCATTTTTTATAGAACAATAATATTCCATTATTTTCGTATACCATAGCTTATTCAGCAATTCCCCAATTGATGGGCATTTACTCATTTTCCAGTTCTTTGCCACCACAAAAAGAGATGCTATAAACACATGTGACTCCTTTTTCCTCCTTTATGATTTCCTTGGGATACAGACCCAGAAGTGGCACTGCTGGATCAAAAGGTATGCACAGTTTTCTAGCCTTTTGGGTATAGTTCCAGATCTAGAATGGTTGGATCATTTCACAGTTCTACCAGCAATGCATTAGTGTCCCACTTTTCCCACATTCCCTCCAACATTTATCATAATTTTTTCCTGTCATCTTGACCAATGTGAGAGGTATGAGGTGGTAGCTCAGTGTTTTTAAATTTGCATTTCTCTAATCAATAGTAATTTGGAGCATTTATTCATATTACAGTAGATGGCTTTAATCTTATCATCTGAAAATTATCTGTTCATATGCTTTAACCATTTTTCAATTGGGGAATAACTTGTATTATTATAAATTTGATACAATTCTTTATATATTTTAGAAATGAGGCCTTTGTCTGAAACACTGGCTATAACTTTTTTTTTTTTTTTTACCAATTTTATACTTCCCTTTTAATCTTGTTTGTATTGGTTTTATTTGGGCAAAAACTTTAATGTAATCAAAGTTGTCCATTTTGCCTTTCATAATGTTATCTAGTACTTCTTTGGTCAAGAATATCTCCTTTCTCCAAAGATCTGATTGGTAAATTATCCCTTATTTTCCAAATTTGCTTATGAGTATCAGTCTTAATGGCCAAATCATGTATTCATTTTGACCTTATTTTGATATGTGGTGTGAGATGTAGGTCTATGCCAAGTTTCTGACATATTATTTTCCAGTTTTCCAGCAATTCTTGTCAAATAGTGAGTTCTTATTCAAGAAGTTGGAGTTTGGGGATTTATCAAATACTAGGTTGATATAGGCCTTGATAATTGTGTCATGTGTATCTAATCTATTCCACTGATATACCACTCTATTTCTTAGCAAGTACCAAATGTTTTTTATTACTGCTGCTTCATAATATAGTTTTAGGCTTGGTACTGCTAAGCCATAATCCTTTTTATTTTTATTTTTCCTTAATTTCCTTGATATTCTTGACCTTTGTTCTTCCAGATGATTTATTGTTATTATTTTTTCTAGTTCTATAAAATAATGTTTTGGCAGTTTGATATGGCACTGATCAAGTAGACCAATTTAGGTAGAATTGTCATTTTTATTATATTAACTCGGCTGCCTAGCCATGAACAATTGATATTTTTCCAATTGCTTAGATCTGATTTTATTTGTGTGAGAAGTGTTGTGTAATTGTGTTCATATAGTTCCTGGGTTTGTCTTGGCAGGTAGACAGACACCCACATATTTTACTTTGTCTACAATTATTTTAAATGAAATTTCTCTTTCTATTTCTTGCTACTGGGTTTTGTCAGCAACATAAAGAAATGCTGATAATTTGTGTGGATTTATTTTATACCCTGCTACTTTGCTAAAGCTGTTAATTATTTCAAGTAGATTTTTGGATGATTTTCTCATTTCATTATATCATCTGCAAAGAGTGATAGTTTTATCTTCTCATTTCTTATTCTAATT